>JAMJFZ010001459.1:0-22199 GCA_026225945.1 Cricetomys ansorgei
ATTCCAACATTGCAGATAAATCAAGTATGTCCTGCTCAAGGGGACAATTGCTTTGGCTACATAGAAGAGGAGATGAAGCAGAGGCTATGGAGGAGTGCTGCTTACTGGCTTGCTGCCGTGGCTTGCTCAGCCTACTTTCTTGTAGCACCCAGGACTACAAGCCCAAGGTGGCACTACTTGAACCTCAAAGAGTTCACTACTTGAAAACTCTTGAACCTCACCATAGGGAGATGGCAGCCTGTGTTCACAAATAAAAAGGCTTGTTTTAATTAACTGCTTGCTTTAATTAATTTCGCCATGATGATTTGGTTCAGTGGTTTCTCTTCCAGTCTTTGGGATTAATACTACATAACTAGCTCTCTCTCTCTCTCTCTCTCTCTCTCTCTCTCTCTCTCTCTTTCTCTGTGTGTGTGTGTATGTGTGTGTGTGAGTATGTCTCTTTTTCCTTTTTTTTATGTGTCCTGGACAGCTCTGACTGTTCTGAAACTCACTCTATAGATCACGCTGGCTTTGAACTCAGCAATCCGCAGGCCTCTGCCTCCCTTCCAGAGTGCTGGTATTAAAGGCATGTGCCACCCCCACAAGAGAGCTCACTGTCCCATCCACCTCCCCCTCCCCCCCCCCTTAAAATCTATGGAAGGGAAGCAAATTGGGTAAAATCTATTATAGGCTCAATTGCTATTTAATGATATTCTTAGCCTTTGTGTCAGTTCATTCCAAAAGGATTTCACTTGATAGTCACGGGGATGTTAGTTCAGAAAGAGAGGCAGGCTCTTAATGGAGTAAAGACAGCTCAAGATAATGTCTCAGGACTTATAATATTCCTGTTCTCCACAACCACCAGACATTCTAAGCAGCTGATTAGCTACATAGACTCATTAATGTAGGTTTGCACATCTCACCAAAGCTTCGAACTTCAGTTTGTAGTCATAAAATAGGAGTTAGTGCAACTGCAACATTGAGGACTGGCACCTTGTTTTGACACAAGTCTTTCTGGCATATACCATCCAGTGTGTACTACCTGTTTATAAAAGGACCAATTAGTTTCTAGAAAGTCTGATATATGGCCCTCACTGATGTCATATTCACAGCTGTGATTATGTTCCCACACCTTGCCTACATTAACACCTTTGCTGCATGATGAGAGCTTCTTATTCTACCTCTGGCCAGGAGAATGCTGTGTGTCTTTCCTCTCTGCGTGCTCCCTTGGAAGACCTCCTTCTGTGTTGTTAGCAGAAGTAGACCTTAGTTTAGTTACTCCAGTGGTGTCTGATCTGAATCATCTTTCCATACGTTCCTACTCTGTTAGTTTGTCAGATAAGTAGTTGTCTAGGTGCTTTAAACACTAAATTAATGTCCTTATAGATAAATCTTGGAAGTTCTGAAGTCACACCAAGACCAAATTCTCAGTACAAAGGAGATTTGTTTCCCTGGAGGGACAGGGGAACTGTCTCTGGATCCAGCCAAGTTGTACCATGGCAGAATGCCATTTTTAAGGGCACTAGCTCAGGAATCAAAGAAGGGAAGGTGTGCTGGAAGAAGGGTTTGGGTGGCTGTCCCCAATTGGCTGGGATGTAAACAAAGGAGAGGAGAAGAAAAGCTTCTGGGGAAAGAGGCTGCAGAGGTGGGGGCTGTGGAGGGATTTCTGGGAGAGGGGCTTTGTGTGTGTGTGGCTGAAATTTAACTCATGTCTGACTGCTCTTCTGTGACCCATCGCCGTGTTGGAGTTATGTGGAGATGGTGGAGTTGGGACCAACAGACACAAAGCCAAGAGACTGCTAAGATAAAATTGCTCAGCATCCATGGAGCATCCACTCCAGACATCACCATATTACCATCGCTTCTGGCACATTTGGGCAAAAGAATGGTTCTCTTGTAGTTCATCCTGGGCTGGAACACACTTTGGAGCCTAGGATGACTTCAAAATCCTGGTCTTCCTGCTCTCTCTAAACTGTTGAAATTACATGCACATATCCTGTCTGAAGGAAATCTATTACTTTGGATGTACAGTGAGACCAATAGTTTTTGAGAATAAACTTTGTGGTTCATAGGAACTAAGAGAGAAGGTGGTCACACTGGGAAGCACTGGGGTAGCAGGGTCCATAAGAAGGGATGGCTTAGAGGGTTGTGGGAAAAGCCTTTTGTTGTGATTCCTGTAGGTAGAAAGTGTTGTAGACCCGCCTCCTGCGGTAGACCCGCCTCCTGCGCTAGGCCCGCCTCCTAGGCCAGATCCGCCTCCCTGCGCTAGACCTGCTCCTAGCCAGATCCTGCCTCCTGCAATAGACCCGCCTCCTAGGCCAGATCTGCCTCCTGCGCTAGACCCGCCTCCTGAGCCAGATCCGCCTCCTAGGCCAGATCCGCCTCCTGCGCTAGACCCGCCTCCTGTGCGAGACCCGCCTCCTACGCCAGATCTGCCTCCTGCTCTAGACCCGCCTCCTGAGCCATATCCTCCTCCTAGGCTAGACCCGCCTCCTGCGCGAGACCCGCCTCCTAGGCAAGATCCGCCTCCTGCGCTAGACCCGCCTCCTGCGCGAGACCCCCTCCTAGGCCAGACCCGCCTCCTGCGCTAGACCCGCCTCCTGCGCGAGACCCGCCTCCTAGGCCAGATCCGCCTCCTGCGCTAGACCCGCCTCCTGAGCAAGACCCGCCTCCTAGGCCAGATCCGCCTCCTGCTCTAGACCCGCCTCCTGAGCCATATCCTCCTCCTAGGCTAGATCCACCTCCTGCGCTAGACCCGCCTCCTGCGCGAGACCCGCCTCCTAGGCCAGATCCGCCTCCTGCGCTAGACCCGCCTCCTGAGCCATATCCGCCTCCTAGGCCAGATCCGCCTCCTGCGCTAGACCCGCCTCCTGCGTAGACCCGCCTCCTGCGCTAGACCCGCCTCCTGAGCCAGATCCGCCTCCTAGGCCAGATCCGCCTCCTGCGCTAGACCACGCCTCCTCTCTAGACCCGCCTCCTAGGCCAGATCCGCCTCCTGCGCTAGACACCGCCTCCTGCGCTAGACCCGCCTCCTAGGCCATGATCCGCCTCCTGCGCAAGACCCGCCTCCTGAGCCAGATCCGCCTCCTGCACTAGACTCATCTCCTGTGCTAGACCCGCCCCCAGCCATCTGCCTTGTGTCATCAGCAGGGGACAGGTGCAGATTTCCCAGGAACCCAGGTGCATGGGCTGCATGCTCTGTCTGTCCTGTGTCTGTCACTCCTCTGTCCTGTCCTCTGGGTGTCTCCCTCTCTTCATCTTCTTGGTCCCACTCTCTATTTCTCTCCCACTGTGCAGCTTCTGTCCCTCTGCAGGGCCCTGTTCTACTCCAAATTCAGTGTTCCTCCCCTCTCCCCCTTCCCCCTCCCCCCTCCCCGTAAAATAAACCTTTGCTAAAACTCGCCAGCGTCCACACAGCTAAACTTCACCCATCGCCTCCGTGCGTATTAGAGAATTATTACAGAAAGGGGCAAGGCTGGGTAATGAGGTTGAAGATTGGCTAAAATGAATGGTTGCCTGCGCACGGTGGGAAGGGTGGTTTCAAGGGATGAGTGCTGATATCAAGTAACTGGCCCTGGAGAGATTAGGGCTGTGGAGTACTAGTGCAAGGGATGTGTGTGTGGGGGTGTGTGAATTCACCACTAGTTAGAGTGCATGTGAAAGGCCCAGGCTCAAGCAGTTGTTTACTGTCTTTAGGCCTTGGGCAAGGCATTATCTCTGGGATCAGCAAAACCCTATGAGGTCACACCATCAGAATTACAACAGATAGAAAAGCCTGATTAATGCAGGCTTAATTTGTTTTCCTTCCTGATGTCTCATTGAGGAGTCTCCTTTTGAAACCAGACTCATGGTAGAAAATGAAAGGTTAAAGGCAAATCCCAAGGCAGGAATGGTTTAAAGTGCCTTTTCTTTCCCAGAGCTGGGGATGGAAACCGAGGCCTCAGACATGCCATGGGAGCTCTGACTGCTGAACCACACCTGCAGCTTAGCAACTGGCTTTTACAGACCACTAAACATGAAGAGCTTTCTGCCTCCATTCCGTACACTCCCCACTCCCCAGTATTCTTTCCAGCTGAGGCTCCCTTGATGACCTCCTGGCAGCTGCTATACCCAGCCTGTGTCCAAGCCCTGACTCAACAACCTCGTGTACCTTCACTTGTTCCCTGTTTAGGCAGAAGTAGAAAAACCAGAGAAGAGGGACAAGAGAACAATGGAGTCCATGAGGTGCTTTGTCCTGACCAGACAGCTTGCCCAACCCCAATGCTCCTGACCCCGCCCCTCCAGTACCCTCTGGCCAGGTACCGCCCCTGTACCTGCCCTCACACAGGTACCTGTCCTGGGTCATCTGTGTCATGTAATCCCAATGTGCTTCAGGCTCTACCTCTTTGGCCTTTCTCTTTCCTTCTCTTTTGTCTCCTCTCTCTTTGGCCTTTCTCTCCTCTTTGGAACCCTCTCTCTGGTTCTCTCTCTCTATGTCTCCCTCCCTCCCTCCTTCTTCCTATGTTGTCTCTCCTCCTCTCCCCTCTCTTTCTTCTTCCCTCCACTCAGCGGATACTCAGTGTCTCACCCCATCCCAATAAACCGCTTGCCTGAGACCCTACTGCCTGTTATGTGCTGGTGTGCTGTTTTCTTTCAGGTATCTGCATTTCAGGTCAGCAAGAAATCTCACAAAACCTCAGGGCCTTCCCCTGGAGAGGGACAGCTTTGGGGAGCAGGGAAGCCACAGGCCACAGTCCCACCTCTTGGGAAGTGGGAAGTGCAGGGAGCTTTGGACTCCTCCCAGGTAAAATTTACCCACAGAGTCCCCTGAGCTGGGATTACAGGTCTTCCCTGGTGTTCAGAAATCCTTTCCTGATTTCGCTTCTCATTAACCTTAGGGAGTAATGGCCATTCAAAAGTCAAAAGCCTTTACAGATTTCTTGGACTGACATAGACCTAAACGGTTTTGCCAAGCTGAAGCATGTGTATGGGTCCTCTGTAGCACAAGTCCTTTGCTCACTCCTTGCTATAAAAGAATGCTTAGGTGAGCTGGAGACAGGACTCAGCAGTTAAGAGCACTGACTGCTCTTCCACAGGACATGGCTTCAGTACCTAGCACTCACAAGCTGACACACAACCATTCATAACTCCAGTTCCAGGGGATCAAATTCCCTTTTCTGCACTATGTGTACCAGGCACAGAGACATACATGCGGACAAAACACAGATACACATTTACTCATTAAAAGGAGAGAGAGTAAGACAGGGAGAGAGGTAGGAAGGGAGGGAGATAGAGAGCCTGCCAGAGTGTATGTGCATGGGAGGGGGGGGCAAGTAAGACAGCGAACATGCAACCTAAGGATTGAGAATATAGTGGACTTAGTACTGTGCATGAGCATAGAGCCTTGGGTTATATTCACAATAGTGAGCGAACTAAACATGGTTGCACAAGTTTATAATTCCAGCACTTAACTGGTGGAGGCAAGTGGGTCAGACTTTCAAATGATCCCCAGTGCCTTAGAGGCCAGACAAGGCCAGGAAACCTTGTCTTAATAATTAATTAAAACTAATGTGTGCGTGTGTGTTGGGAGGCGGTGTCTGAAAGATGGCTTAGGTCTCACTGCTCACCCAGAGTAGCGAGGTTGTGTTTCCAACACCCACCATTGTGACTCATAGCTGTCTAACTCCAGCCCCAGGGCATCTGACAGTCTTCTGGCCTCTGTGAGCACCAGTCACATACAGCATACTCAGACATACATGCAAGTAAAACACCCATATACGTTTAAAAAAGGAAATGTGTAGTAACTTTTGAAGTTTTCTGTATGTTTTTAAAACTATTTGTTTTCTTTCATGAGTTTGAAAGTTTTACCTGCACACATGTTAAGTGCATCAGAGGATGCAATTTCCGCAGAGGCCAGAAGATGGCATCGTATCCCCTGGAAATGGAGGTTTCCTCCCTTAGGAGCTGCCACTTGTGTGCTGGTGAGGGAAATTTAGTCCTCCACAAGAGAGGCAAAGGCTCTTAACTGCTGGACCATCTCTCCAGCTCCTGAGTTTTCTGTAAGTTTAAGACATGTCCACGATGTCTTTTGTGTGACCCTGTCTCAAAAACAAAACAAAACAAAGGCAACTGCCCCTATTTCCGCAGGACTGGTAGTAGAGACGAGTCAGTGAGAAAAGCTTTTTAGTCAGTACTGAGCATTGAACTTAGACCCTCATGCTTGTGTTACAAGCTTTATACCCTTTCCATAGCCTGAGCCATGTCCCCAGTCGTATCTTAAATTTCTGACCTCTGGCCTGCCTCCCAGTGCTGAAATTATAAATGTTGGCCACCATGCGGTTCTATGGTAATGGAGATGAAACCCAGAGCTTAAAGCAAGCCAGGCATGAGTTCCACTGCTGTTTCTTTGTGACATGGGGTCTCAGTATGTACCCATATTGAACTTGCTGTGTACACCAGGATCTTCTTAAATTTGTAGCCTTCCTTCTTCCAGAAACTGGAGGGTTATGCAGCAACCAGGACCCCTTTGTACATTTTAAAAAATAAAACGACAGGGTCTTTATGTAGTCCCCTGGCCTCATGGTCACTATGCTGCTGAGGATAACTGATCCTCCTCCTCCTCCTCTTCATCTTCCTCCTCCTCTTTTTTGCTTTTTCAAGACAGTGTTTCTGTATTGTTACTGTGGCTGTCCTGGAACAATAGACCAGGCTGGCCTCATACTCACAGAGATCCACCTGCCTCTGCCTCTCAAGTGCTGGGATTAAAGGTGTGTGCCACCACCACCCAGCAGTAACCGAACTTCTGTTCCTCCTGTTTCCATCACACAAATTCTGCATTGTAGGTGTATACCACCATGCGAAGTTTATGAAGGACTAAGGGATGGAATACAGGTTTCCCGGCATGCTAGGCAAGCACTCTATCAACTGTATTCTGTCCACAGGCTTGCATCATGTGCCGCTGTGAGCTTTGCCCCACGATCATCGGCACTTTCACATTATTTGAGTGTATGTGTGCACAGAAGCGTGTGTATGCATGTCCATACGGAGGCCAGAGGTCACTCTGGCTGTTGTCCCTCAGGTGCTGACCACCTTCTCTCTCTTTGTCTGGGAACCCTAAGCTGACTACCCAGCCATGCCCAGGGACCCAGCTGTCTCTACCTCCTCAGCACTGGGAATGAATCCCATGCCATCAAACCTCACATTCTTTTTGCATGAGTTCTAAGTCAGTTTCTCGTTGAGGTACTGACTGAGCTATCGATCTCTTCAGAACCCATTTAAAAACAACAGAGCTGTAGAAATGCCTCAGCGGTTAAGAGCACTGACTGCTCTTTCAGAAGACTCTGGTTCAATTCCTACCACCCACATGGCAGTTACTGTCTGTAACTCCAGTTCTAAGGATCCAACACCCACTTCTGGCCTCTTCAGGCATCAGGCACACACATTCAGACAAAAACTCATACACACAAAATTTAAAAAAAAAACCAAAACTTTGACAGCCATGCAGCAGTGTTGCAGGCCTTTAATCCCAGCACTCAGGAGGTAGAGTCAGGTGCATCTCTGAGTTCAAGGCCAGCCTGGTCTCCAGAGTGCTTTCCAGAACAACCAGGGCTACACAGAGAAACCTTGTCTCAAAAAACAAAAACAATAAAATAAATAAATAATAAAAACCTTGTCACACCGAAAGTAGATTTATCAAACTTTTCATTCATTCTGAACACTCTGTCTTTAATAATTGTGATATATTTAGAAAGTCCTTTTCAAGCTTTAGTGTATATAAAGTAAGTCCCCCTCCGTCCCTCCATCCCTCCCTCCTTTCCTTTTTTTCTCTCTTTCTCTCTTTCTTCCTGAGACATGTCTTAGAAATGGTATTCATTCTTCTGCCTCAGCTTCCCAAGTGTCACAATAGGTATGTGTCACCATGCTTACGCAAACTATTTTATAACATTGTCATATAATTAGATCCTACAAGGACTATACTTCATGGTATTAATCACAGAAAACCTTTCAAGTTTTGTGTGGTTGTCAGCTAAGGCTCATGTGGAATCCCAGGGAGCAACAGGCCGTGGATGGAGATAATCTTGGTGGATACAACCAGGAGCATGGCATTGACATCCAGAAGTCGGAGGCTGTGATGCTTCTATACCCCCTACAGTGTGCAGGATGGCCCATCTTACACGCTCTCAGAGAGAATTATCCAGCCCCAGTGACAACTGTAAAGAGGTTAAGAAAGCCTTAATCATTTCCCCTCCCTGGCCAGGAAGAATCTCCAGTTTCAGAGTCTGTGCATTAAACAATAATGAAAAGATTAAAGATGAAGGGAGAAGGGAAAAGGAAGGAGTAGATAAATTTTTTTCAGGGAACAGGGATTGAAACCAGCACCTTTTGAATGTTACATTTTTTCTCCTATGCGCCCAAGGAAATCAGGTAAATTAGAGGAAATCATTACGTGTAAAATTTATTTGTATTCTTCTTAGTCCCACACCTCCAACTCAGCCCTCAAATCAAATACAATTGATGTTATAGAATATGACAGAGAAAGGAAGAAATGCAGGTCCACATTGCCATACCACTTTGGGACAGGAGTACCAAGAGGAGACTCAGGGTAACCATGGTGAAGCATGCCTGCAAAACCAGCACTAGGGAAGCTGAAGTGGAAGGACCCAAGGTGAAGACCATCCTGAGCTACTCAGGGAGATCTATCTTAAAAACAAAAAGCAACAAGTTGGTGAGATGGCTCAGCCATTAAGAGCGCTTGCTGCCCTTTCAGGGGACCCAAGTTTGGTACCCAGCACCCTCATCAAGTAGACTGTAACTGACTGTAACTCCAGATCCAGGAGAATCAATGCCCTCTCTATTGGCCATGGCTATCCCCACACAGGGCATCATTCAAACAGAACACGCACAAATAGGAATATAAATAGGCCTTTAAAACAAAACCAAACAAATAATCGAGGCACTCTTTATTAGCAAATGCCTTTATTTGGACTACTATGTTGCTAACCAGATTATATCACTTCTCAGAGTTAGATTAACATAATGATCTTGAGAACTATAGCAAAGAGCTTGACAAAGCAACAGTACATCAAGTCCTGCATATATGGCTGTCCTTTTTAGTGACCACACCTCCTTGTTATAGGTGTAATATTAAAAAATATATGGTACACTTAGCACACTTTTCTTATCGAATCTCCATCTAAATTCTGAACTCTCTCCTCAACAGTGTCATATTTAACAGCATTTTAAATCGACAGAGACGTTTATGATCAAGATTTTTTAAAAAAAATAAGCATATTTCGAACTGACTTATTGAAGCGAAAACATTTCATTTGATTTGAGCCTGGGTGTGAGGGGAAAATGAAAGTTTACGGTCCATTTTCCTCCACCTATAGTTTATGCTTGTTTACTTACTTGAAGACCCCCTTAAAAAAGTAGAAAATCAGCAGACTTGTTGAGTGTACCCAAAATATTCTTAAACGTACAAAAATAATCATGTGGAAAGGATACTGTAAAAAGATACTGATTTTAAGCATAAAAGAATGAGAAAAGCTTCTAATGCATTCTGCACAGCCTGTTACTCCAGCAGATTTTCAGCACTACAAAGTAAGCAAAGGTGAGTGCACCTCCACATAGTATCTGACCACAGTTCTCCAGTAAGAAGTGGTAGAGCTTGGAAAGCAAAATGGTGAACTAATAATATTCCTATCTACCCATCTAAGTAAGTCTCAAGAGATGGACATCCTAAGAGGGAAAGGATACACACAGACAGAATCTGTAAGGATGGGAAAAGTCAAGGGCTGCATTCTAGGAGGAGAGAACAAATGGTTGGCTGTGTGAGCATGGTTCAGGCGTGCTGAACAGACCCAACTGTATGGGAAAGAGGAGTTGCTCATTACTAAAACTCTTTCTCCACAGGCTGTCATGATGAGCTAGTCTTGTTAATCAAAACTAAAGTCTTTTAAATGACCGAGAATTCCTTAAGCCATGAGCACTTCACCTGGGAATAGCTGACTTGCTAATCATATGCCTGCCGGTAAAGTTGGTTTTATTCGTATTGGTTATTTTAAGCTCTCTTCATCCCGCTGCCCATCAAACAGGCAAACACAGTCATGACCATCTTGGGTTTCACTTCGACAAGGTCTTCAGGGAGAGCGTATGCTCGGGCTCCAATTCTTCTAGCCATGGACACTGCATACCTAGGTTTTGAGGCAGCAAAAATCAAGATGAGAGTTTTGTTTGTCAAGGAAACCTTTGCATTGTTTTCAAATGGATTTATTTGATTTTACTTTTTGTGCTTTGGTGTATATGCCTATTGTGAAGGTGTCAGGTCCCCGGGAACTGAAGTTACAGACAGTTGTGAACTGCCCTGTCAGTGCAGGAACCTGAACCCAGGTCCTCTGGAAGAATAGCCAATGCTCTTAACAACTGAGCCACCTCTCTGGTCCCAAGAACACCATATAAGACATTTATCTCCTTTTATATAATGTGGTGGCTGGAATACAAAATTTCTGTATTGAAAGTAAGAATCTCTTAGAAACCAGTTCGTTTCTAATGAAAAACAGAAAAGGAGTGGATTGGGATGAGAGGAGGTAGGGAGACACTGGAAGGCTTAAAGGTGAGGGAGACCAGCATTGGGATATATTATGTGAGAAAAGAATCTATTTCCAATGAGAGGGGGAAAATACAAATCAGTGATCTGGGCATGGTGGCACATGCTTATAATCCTATAATGCTAGCTCTCTGGTGGCAGGGGCAAGGGCAGGGGCAGGGGCAGGGGCAGGGGCAGGGGGGGCAGGAGGGTCCCTGAGAGTTTGAAAGCAGCCAGAGCCACAGAGAGACTTTGTTCTCAAAAATCAGAAAGTACAAATTAATAATTTCTCATTTGTCTTCTGCTGTAGTTTTGGTCTGAGGTTTTAACTTGTACTAAATCAAAACATGAGATTTATTTTATTTTATGCATATTAGTGTTTTCCCTGCATATATGTATGTGCAGCACATGTTTTCCTGGTGACCAGAGAGGTCAGAAGAGGGCATTAGATCCCCTGGACATAGAGTTATAGGTGGCTGTGAGCCACCATGTGGGTGCTGGAAACTGAACCCAGGTCCTTTTCAGGACCAGCAAGTACTTTTAACTGCTGAGCCTCCTTCTCTTCAATCTCAAGTTATATTAGATTTTTACAATCTATCATTTTTGGCTTTCCATACTCATTTCTTCCAAACGTGAAGTGGAAACAAAAGCTTGAAGCACTGACTTCGTATACAAATAAATTTGTGTGTGTGCGTGTGTGTGTGTGTGTGTGTGTGTGTGTGTGTTATGTGTAATCGGCCAGGTTGACTGCACAGTCTATTACGAAATTCTCTTACAACAGATACTTTTCTTTTGTGGGTATTGTGCTGGGGATGGACCTGAGAGACTTGTGTATACTAGCTCCCAACCCTTATGTGTGAAACTCAAGTGCTTCGGTTGATGAAACAGGTACTTCTGAATATTGAAGCAAGAGGTAGAGGTGAGGACTTCATGCTATACAGAGTTGCTGGGACAAAGGCAGGCACACTGTAAGATGGAAAGACTGACATACACGGCTAGAAGGATTGGAAAGAACACACGTCAACTGATCTAGGAAGCAGTTACAGGCTATGCAACAGGAATCTTCACAGATACTAAAGTTTATCATTTCCACTATAAATACCCTTCAAGGAAGAAAGAAACGATGTGCCTGATTTCTAAGTTTGCAGGATGGTACCTTCACCTTGCTATAAAGTACTGCTGTGGACTCGTTAGCAGCAGATATTGGTAAAGTTATCATCGTTTGTCCATGAAACTAGGTCATAGTCTTGATCTTTGGGGAAGAAAGAGATGGTAGGAAAGACCTACATTTTGGAATAACACAAGGTGCAAGAAACTTCCAGGGCTCAGGCTTCTTAAGGTATAGCAAGCACATATAGCGAGAGTGCTTGATACGTAGTATGTGACAGAGGCATAACTGGATAATGTGTTTAAATAATAAAGAGATGCAGACAAACACTCTGTAGCCCAGTGGTTCTCAACTTTCCTAAAGTTGCAACCCTAAAGGGGTTCCACATGTGGTAAACCCCAACAATAGAATTATTTTGTTACTGTTTCATAACTGTAATTTTGCTACTGTTAGGAATCATGATGTAGATATCTGGTATGCAGATGATCTTGGGCGATCCCTGTGTAAGAATCAGTCACTCTCCAAAGGGATGACGAAGCACAAGTTGAGAACTACTGCTCTAAGGTATGATCAGCCATATTTATAAGGGTCATCTTTTCCTTGTTTGAAGTTTGTACTTATTTGTATTAAATTGTTTCAAAAATCCACTAAAATAACAGTTAAAAACCTTGAGGGTCACACACAGTGCTAAATTCTTTTTTTATTACTTGTCTTTTGACACCATCACACTGTGTAACCCTGACTGTTTTAAAGTCATAATTTTCCTGCTCAGATTCCAGAGTGCTTAGATTACTGCTGTATGTCGCAACACCCACAATCCATGATTTTTTTAAAGATTTATTTATTTATGTATGTATGTATGAGTGTTCTGTCTGCATGTACACATGCATGCCAGAAGGGGGCATCAGATCTCACTATAGATGATTGTGAGCCACCATGTGGTTTCTGGGAATTAAACTCAGGACCTTTGGAGGAGCAGCCAGAGCTCTTAAGCACATAGTCATCTCTCCAGCCCAAAGATGTATTTATTCATGTATCTTATGAGTGCTTTATTTCCATGTACACCTGGATGCCAGAAGAGAGCATCAGATCCCCTTATAGATGGTTGTGAGCCACCATGTGATTTCTGGGAATTGAACTCAGGACAGCAGAAGAGCAGACAGTGCTCTTAACCACTTAGTCATCTCTCCAGCCCCTAATACATACGTCTTATAGTGGGGAGGGCTGAGGATGGAGCCCAGTGCCTCATTCATTCATTGCAAGCTCTTTACCATGGTGCTGCACCACAGCCTTTCTTGTATGTTTTTCTGTTTTGAGATTGAATCTCGTTATGTTGGCAGACTGGCCTGGAATGTTCACTTCTCCTGCCTTAGCCTTCTGAGTAGCTAGCTGAATTTATAGGCTTGTACTACAATGTCTAGTTTTATGATTTCATTTTTATATATTCAAAATTTAAAGATCCTATTTATCTATTGATTGATCTACTTATTTGTTTGTTTGTTTGTGCCTGTGTGTGGGCTGCAGGTCTGCAGTGTGTGCATGGATTTCAGAGAACAACTTTTAGGAGTAAGTTCTTACTTTGCACCATGTGGGTACCATGATCAAACTCAGGTTATCAAACGCTGCAGTAAGTGCATTTACCTGCTGACCCATCATGCTGACCATTATAATTTTTCTTTCTTTAAAAAAACAATTTACTTAATTCTACTTTATTTGCATTGGTGTGAGGGTATCAGAACCCCAGGAACTGGAGTTACAGACATTTGTGAGCTACCATATGGGTGCTGGGAACTGAACCGTGGTCTTCTGGAAGAGTAGCCAGTGCTCCTAACCACTGAGCCATCTCTCCAGTCCCTATAATTTTTCTAACAACAAATTTAAGACTTTGAGCCCTGTAAGGTACAAGTTACCTCCCCTACCCCCGTGTGTGTGTGTGTGTGTGTGTGTGTGTGTGTGTATGTATGTATGTGTGATGATGAACTTGAGGCTTAAAGATATTTCCCTCATTAGGTAGAGAGATGGCACAATGGCTGTTCTTCAAGTGGACCCAGGTTCAATTCCAAGTACACACATGGTGTCTCACAACAATCTGTACTTTCAGTTTCGGGGATACAACACACTCTTCTGGCCTATTCATGACCCAGACACACAAGTGGTGCGTCAACCTACCTGTGAGGAAAACACTCCTACACAGACAATAACAACATAGGATAAAATGATGTTTCCCCTAACAGAAGAAACATCCCACTATATTTGTATTTTTGTGTCATTATCCTGTGTGGGCTCTACAAAGCTATTCTTACAGAAGGATGGAGGCTTGGATAGTTATGTGGAGGGGTACAAAGAGGAAATGTTGGTGAAAAGGATATTATTTAGTGTTAAATAGATAAAACGTAGTTAAGAATAGGCAAATACGGAGCTAGCAGCTGGCTTGTTTGCTGGGTGCTTGGAAGTAGAAGTCAGTGAGCACTGATGCTCAGAAACGTTCTGTTTCATCTGGTAACAGTGCTCTACAATTGATTGTAGTGGTGGTCATATAGAGCTGTGAACGTGGTCAAACCATTACATTGTATATTTCCATGAGTCAATTGTATGTCTGTGCACTGGATCTCAACAAAGCCATTAGGAGTAAAGTTAAAGCCTTAAAGAGAGAAGAGGTCTTCCCCGGATGTCAGCACTGTCCAGTGGGAGAACGTGAACCAGAGATGATTTGCCTGGCTGTGACATTCACGTTCTTTGTATGACATGGCGCAGTTGGCGTTATTGTGCTTCTCATCTTCTGTTAGATTCCCGCTCTTAACAAGGTCATGATTAATGCAGCCTGGCTGGCTGGCATCCATCAAATCTACGACCACCAAACTGGAGCTGATCATCTTGTCCTGTTATGAAAAAGGGAACACATCTAAGAATTTTAGTTTACAAATTAACATGTGCTTCTTTATGTAAGTCTGACCAAGGAAAGAAAATTCTTGCCATTAGCTCAAGAATAATTCTTACAAAGGAACCCAAAGTTGCCCTTAAAATAACTGAAACATATCTGGCAAACATAATGTATAATAATCAGTATCCTGACCTTAAAACTCTGAATGGAAGTTGACTTTCCAGCTTCACTCAATGTTCAGTTCACCCGGTTACAATGATGTCATCATTTGCTTTCTGACCCTCTCCAAGATCTTCCAGAACATTAAGGGTATATCTAAGAGATTCAGCACAAGAAGTCACAATCTATTCCATGAAGAAAAATGCAAATATCAGAAAGATGCCTCATGCACATTTCAGTCACAACTAAAGATTTCATGGGGGCCAGCAAGATGGCTCAGTGGTAAAACAGCTGGATGCATGTGTCAGATGACCTGAATTTTATTTCCAGATCCTACAGTGGATAGTGAAAATTGATTTCCAAAAGTTATCCTCTGACGTCCATCCGAGACAGTGCTATGAACCTTCATACTCACTCACAAACATACACTTCAAATATCTGCATATCAATTATACTTACACAACATTAGCATACACACTACAAAACACAACTTCATGCAAATAGACCCATACTATTATATTTATATGTACGTATGTATGTACATATATATGAAGGAGGGGTTGGGAAAAATAACTCAGTTGGTACAGTGCTTGCGGTACAAACACAAACATGAAGACCTGAGATCAATCCCAAGGACCTATTAAAAAATGGTCATGTTGGAATGCATTTGGAATTCTAGTGCTGTGCGGGGGGAGACAGCAGATTCTGAGGCTCACTGGCCAACCCACCTAGGTAAATAGCTAAGGCTTAGTGCCCATGAAAGGCTCTATCTGAGAGGAGTGGACAGCTCTCAAAGGAGGTGGATGGTGTTCCTGAGCTTATACACACAAGCGTGTGGTCTCTCTCTCTCTCTCTCTCTCTCTCTCTCTCTCTCTCTGCTTAAATGTGTATTTTGCATTATTCTCATAGTGGTAGTGACTGGTACCTAGGCATAATGAATTCTTTTGGTGATATCGTTAAGAGAGGTATTTTCATTTTCTGAGGGGGAAGAAAGAGTGTAGGGGTCAGAGCTCAAAAAGGGGTGCTGAGAAACAGCAACATCTGCACACGACAGGGCTTTTACACTCATGAATTCACAGAGGCCATGGTTGCTTGCGCAAGACCCACACAACATCAAGGCACTCAAAATTCCAGCAAGGATGGAGGAAGGATCCATGAGGCCTCATTCCTAGTGCTGGCAGTTGATGCTACTAGGTGACAGTTTTTATGATAAAGTGTGGTGCCAAATAGGTTCCTATCCTCCAAATGGATGGTACCACACTGTGTACATATGGGCAGATTCAATTAGACCTAGTGGGTTATACAAAACAAAAAAGCCATTTAAGTGGGAGGGGAAAGCAGGAGTTGGAAGAGATAGCAGTGGGATTGGGTATTATTAAAGCTCATTGTTTACACTATGAAATCCTCAAAGAATTATTAAAAAATGTATCAGGATAAAGGACTCTTCAGTTTGTTAAAGAATTATAAAAAGGGCAGCTATTTATGTGTGATCACATGTATGCCGTGGCTCATCTATGGAAGTCAGAGAACCACCTCTATGAGATGGTCAGGTTGTCAATCTGGGTACCATCGTGTTTAACCACTGAGCCACCCTGCTGACTCGGTTCTGCATTTTCAAATGGACACATGCACATGTTCACACTTCTGCCAACTATTTTACTTTCTAACTTTCTAACATATTTCTCACTTTTTGGTTTGTTCCTCTGAGGCAAGGTCTCACTCTGTAGTTCAGGATGTCCTGGAAACTCACTATGTAGCCCAGGCTGGACTCAAAGTAGCCATTTCCGTGCCTCAGACTCCTAGGTGCTGAGATTCCAATTATGATTCATCTTCTGGGCTTCTGAGAATTTTTACTTTATTTTGGGTTATGGGGGTAGCCTGTGTGTATGAAAAGTTAACCTGACCTACTGAGCTAGCGCTTTAGCTCCTATGGCAATTTTAGTCAGTGAGCTACATTAGACCATCCATAACCTTATTCAGTGACACTGCATCAGGCTTAAGTCTACTTGTCAGACTTCTGTGAGAGACTGACAATAACTACAGTTCTTCTCCCCAACTTTCAATGAAGTAAGTATCTCCCACTGAAGATTCAACATACACTCAGAGCAAATTCATCTCCTAGTCTACGTACAATGAGCTTGGAAATGTGTTCCTTGAACTAAATGATTTTAAATCAGTGAAAATATAATAAGGGTGAATTCATAGACCCGTATTACTCTGAAGCTTCAACGTCCCACACTGTGCACAATACCTTCTCATCAGCTGCCAGACTAAAGCCAATGTCAAGGTTGGGTTGCCATCCTTCAGGTCTTGTCCTCCAAAGCCAACAATGGAGAATTTAGCTGGCTTCTTCCCTAATTCGAATGCATAGTTGCAGTTCTCTAACTGTAAATGCACAAAAGTAAAGGAATGGTTAAAAATTTCCATTCGTTCAATGTGCATGCTCTCTCTCTGTATATACGTGTGTGTGTGTGTGTGTGTGTGTGTGTGTGTGTTTATACATGTGCATGTTGTATAATGGTATGCATCTGTTCAAAATCCAAGATGCAGTTTCTATCCTCAAGAAGCAGCTTAGGGTCTAGAGCAGTGGTCCTCAACCTTCCTAATGCTACGACCCTTTAATACAGTTCCTCATGTTGTGATGACCCCCTCCCACCACAATAATGAAATTGTTTTTGTTGTTTATTCATGACTGCTACTATTATAAATCATGATGTAAGTATCTGACATGCAGATGGTCTGAGGTCACGCTATGAAAGTCAACCCCTTCCCCAAAAACGGATTGTGACCCAGAGGTTGAGAATTGTTGGACTAGAGGTTTGTAAAACAAAAGAACCAAAGCAAGAAGATTCAATATTCTCTACCTTTTTCATGCCGTCTCCCAACTTTTGATATGGAGGTTTGTTAACTTTACTCCAGTCCACAGGAACTTCACTTCATTCATATAACTGTAAGATTACCAGAGCATCTTGCAGGTCACTATTGATTTTAAAGATCACTTCATCAGTGATTAGAAATAGTAACACAAATCCAACAAGACATAAAGTCACAATAATCATGACTCGTATTTTTCTAAATCAGTCTGTGTTGAAAACAGAGCTAAGATCACTCAGTTCACTTATAAGTAAGTGAGCACAGCTGGGCAAGCTATATATACCTTTAATCCCAGGCCGGGAGGGGAAGACAGGGCGATCTCTCTGAGTGAGAGGTCAGTCTGATCTATATAGCAAGTTCCAGGTCAGCCAACGCTACACAGTGAGCCCCGTCTTATGAAATTAATAAGGGTGTATGCTTAACACAGGATGAAAATCCAGAGCCCTACATGAAAGTCATATTACTTTCTTCTTATGAACAATTTTTTGGAGATCATAATTTAATGAGAACATTCCCCCCCTCCCCGTTCCTACCCACCCCCACCCCCGCTAATTCTTTAAGTCATATTTAATTATTTGTTTGCTTCCCTAGATTGTAAATTCCTCAGAGACAAAAGCTAGGCACATAGCAGATGTTGACTATACGGTATGAGGCTGAGGCTGGAGAGACGGCTGGGCAGTTATGAGCACACCATGCTCTTCTGGAAGATTGTACCCAGTTCCATTCCCAGCACCCATGTTGGGGCATTCACAACTGTTTGTTCCTACAGCTCCATGGTAACAATGCCCTCTTCTGGCCGCTGCAGACACCGCACTCACATGACACACACCGAATAAGACTCTTTTCCTCCTTTCAATCTCTCTGATGTACACCTCCATTCCAATTCATGGCTTCTGGCTTCCTCTGGGCTAAGGATCGAGCCCAGCTGGTAGACTGCTTACTTAGCATTCATGAAGCCACAGGTTCCATTTACAGCACTGAAATGATCAGCCAATTCATGCCTGTAAAACTCAGCATTTGAAAGGGGAGGTGAAGGTATGGGGATGAGAAGTTCCTGGTCATCCTAGGCCACACAGCAAATCAGAGGTGAGCCTGGGCTACATGAGACCATCTCAAAAATGGTGATACGATAAAATGACAAAGTTGATGTCTAACTGGAGATATGGTCCAGCAAGGAAGCCAGAGGCTGTAGGGATCATCTGTAGTCTGATACAAGTAATCCGGACTGTTTAAGAAATTGAAAGTACCTGTTCCCCTTAGGTACCCTCACAACATTTACACAGTCTATCACTTAGAGCCAATGATCAGGCAAAGAAAGAATTGGGGCTATTGTGTATTTGGAAAATGATGATGGAAATTACTGATGCTTTCTAATACGAATGAATACTCGTATAAATGAAAATCTGAGAGCTGTCATTATTCACCATTATTTATCCATTCATGATATTCATAACTTCATCATGGCAGTAGGGTAGCTTACGCATAGAGATGCTTTACGGATTAACACCAAGCGAGTTCATCCAGTTACAAAAGGTTTTTTCTTCATGAGTTTCTCCTATTCAAACACCCCACAAAATGCATTCATTCATTACATGTCTTGTATAAATACATATAGCACCAATGTATGTATTCATTTATTTTATACGCTTTATTCTAATCTAATAATTATAACATGCAAGTATGTCCCTGTGACTATGGATAACTGAAATACACTGACTAAAACTTACAGGTCCAATGCAGCGTGAATTTATATCTTTCTAATTAGAGGTTTCAAAAGTGATCTAGTTAGACATGGTGGCTCCTGTCTACAGTCTCAGCTCTCAGCCCCTCGTGAGGCTAAAGAAAGCAGATTGCCAGGAGTTCGAGGCCAGTCTTGGGCTACATAGTTCATCTCAGGCCACCTTCAGCTACAGGGGAGATGCTGTCTCACAACCACTCCCAGGGATCTGGGGAATTTATCTCCGTTTGTAGAGTGCTTGCCTAGAGGCCATGAAGTTCTGGGTTCAATCCCTAGCACCTTTACAACTGTATATGATGCCCCCAAATACCAGCACTTGGAGGTAGGATGATCAGAAACATAGGAGGATTAGGAATTGTAACGACATAGGGAGTCTGAGGCCAGCCTGAGATACAGGAGACACTCGTCTCAAAATAGACGAATTGGTTGAAAAACAACTCAGACAAACTAAACATGAGACTCTCTTCTCTAAATAAATAAAATAGGTAAAAAAAAATGATATAGCACTAAACATTGAAACAAAATATTTGTTTACTAATTGGTTTCATGATAGGTGAGCCTGGATTTTTAGTTTCTTTTGTGGTGCTATCTATGCTAGGGAAGAGCTCTGGCACTTCCCCACACCGAGATCTCTCTCTCTCTCTCTCTCTTTCTCTCGCTCGCTCTCTCTCTGCGCTCTTTCTCAGAACCTCTCCCTACATCTCCCTTTCCCTCGCTGAACCACTCTCCTATATACAGTGCCAGCCAGAGAGTATCCAAGGCAGACAGGCCTGTCTGATACCAGGTGCGAAGGGGCACTCCACAGTGGGCTCATGCACACTGGCGGCCTCGACTACTTGCTCTCATGGGAGCAGACATGGCTGCCACAGTACAGGGAGGAGGTGCTTCCCTCCTGGAGCAGGCCAAGCCCTGTGGTTCCCTGCTACCTCTGGGGCGGGCTGTGGCCTCCCAGGTCACGGGTCTCCAAGACCCTGTTTCTTCCCACGGCTCTCCTGGGGTGCCAAGTCTGCTGGAGGGAGACCCACTAGTCCTTCTGCTGCAGCCAAGACCCTGGCGGTGCTTAGCCTGCTTGCCTCCATATCCAGGAGTAGCACAGGGACATGCCGGTGGGATCAGCATAACCATTCTGCTTGATGGCAGTAGTACACCCAGAAAGCCGACTACCTAGGGCTCTGGCTCCACTCCCTAAGCCTACACCTGAGCAAAAAACTTTTCAAGAAAAAAAGAAGAGCCATACGCTGGCTCAGCTGCCACTGGACTTCAAAATGGCCACCAATGTTCTGGGCAGGGACTGGTCAGAGATGGGGCACAAACCCTGTACCTGGGGGATCCTAACCATGTGTGGAGCTTTGCAGGAGGGTGAGGGGCTTCTTGCCCCCGGGGGATGGGTCAGGAAACATGGTGAGCCTAGGACCTGAGTGTAGCAGACCACAGTGGGGGCGGAGTACAGGGTGGGAAGGTGGGGGCTCCTCAAATGCAATGCCATGTTACACTCCAAGCCATTCTGGGTGCCAGGGAGTCCCTGAAGGTCCTCTCTGATGAGATCCCAGAGGGAATCGTAGGAGAACCCCATGGCAATCTGGACCACAGGGGAGCACCCTCAGACTCAAACAAGGTGGACTCCAGGACCAGGGGACGAGGGGACCAGGAGCTGGGTCTTGATTCGGTGCCCCCAGGCAGGATCCAGCTGCCTTGGACTGAACTCACTCCATCTGCGTGACCACGAGAGCTGCCTTGCAGGACTTGGGTGTGCTAACTCTGTGGGAGCCTGTCCACAACAGTGTCCCAGGTCAAGGCTACCTGCCAAAGACCCTCACCCTACCCCTACGCCATCCCCTGGCAGCCTGAACCTTGGCTGGTAGGGCAGCAGGATCCTGGTGTAGCAGAGATCAGGACACAGGGGAGGGTGGGCAGACGACTTGTCAGGAGAGAAGACCACACCTCCCGAAGGGGTCCCAGGAAGCCCAGCAAGGCCTTCCCACCTGGCAGAAGGAGGCTCACCTATGGAAGCAGAACAGACAGCTGTGTGCCCTTGGGAGGGCTCCAGTCTCTGACTTTGATTGATGGGAGATGAGAAGGGCCCCCAAAAACTTCTTGTCCATGGATCCTGGAAGGTGCCTTCAGGTGCCCTGTCATCAGGGTTCAGATGTTGTCTGAGGGCAACACCCCTATCAGGGGTCACCAGGGGCCTGAGACATCCACAACCTCAGAAAGGCAGAGGCAGGCCAGCCCAGGAAGGATCCTGATGTGGAGACAAGGACATATCAAAACCAGAAACATGCCATCTCATCTGCCCCCCTTGCCTACCAGGCCCCAGCATGGGGCCCCAGGTTACCTGTCTCCTAGGCATTGCCAAGGCAACCATTATGAGCTCTCTCTGAGTCTGTCACAACCACATTCCCCCCACTTAGCCCCATCCCCTCAGCCCCCACCCACCCAAACCAGCAGGCACCCCTCAGGATCCTGGGTTCCCTTTTCTGTCTGCAAACACCCAAGTCACTCTCAGGCACATATGTGTCTTTCACCTGCCTGTGGCTGGGTCTAGGCACACATGCAACTGTGAGCTCTCTGAAGACAGTCGAAGGGTCCCACGGGCACCTACACACAAGGCACAACACACTTCTCACTGGTGCCACCAGGGTGGCCCTCCTCAGTGACCTCCTCACTGGAAGCTCTCTAAAGGTGCCTTCATCTTTTCTCTCCAGGGGCCCATGCCCAAGGCCCAGGGACCAGAGTCCACAGAGCACTCATGTGAATGAATGAGCTTGACCACCAGGCTACATGCAAAATCAACAACAAAGTCAAATACATCCCCAGCCTCACAAGCACGGAATTGTACACCCACACACACACACCATCTGTCTCTGAGTCTTCTGTGTCTCTCTCTCTCTCCTTC
>JAMJFZ010001460.1:0-22500 GCA_026225945.1 Cricetomys ansorgei
AGAGTTATTGTTTTATTGGATTTAAATGTCTACTTTTCATACAACTCAACAAAAATTCTGACACACCTGAAGAAGAAGGGAAACACGACTGATGTAAAGGAAAAATGAGTAAGAGAGTCTGCCTGAAAGAGATTGGGTGGCTGCTCTACTACACCAAGACTTTAAAGCAACAGTCTCAGTATGCTCAAATCAGTAAAGGACGACCGGAAAGGGTCAGGAGAACATGTATGAGCAGTCTAGAAACATAAGTAAAAAGATTCAAAACCTAACCAAGATACTTAAAAGAAATTCAGGAACCGAAGGCCATCCCAATGCCATGCCGCTCTTTCATTCTCTGGTCAAATTGGACAGTGAAACATGATCTAAGAGTTTCAGTAAAGTTTTAAGATGCTAATGTAGAACTCCCCTGTGAGATTTAGAACCAGACTCAGAATCCACCAACAGATGAACAGACAAACAGAACAGACTTTAAAAAAAAGAATATACTTAAATGGGTACACGTAAATGAAATGATGTCAAATGAAATAAGTCAGCTAGGAAAGGCAAAATCTGCATGAGGATACTCACATACAGTATCTAAGTGGGCAAATCCATAGGTCAAGGAACTAAGACACTGATCGACAGAGGTTGTATGAGAGGGAAATGGGAATATGCTTTAATGTAAATAAAGACAGCAGTGCAAGAGTCCCCAGAAGCTCCTCGTTAGACAGAGGCTGCTCATCCACTCTCCCGTTCCTCCCATCCATCGCCGGCGTCCTTTTCCTTGATCTATAATTCCTATCGATGAACACATTGTTTTTATTGTTTTGAAAAACCTGCCCTCTATTGGATCCACTAATAAGATTTTACTGTCACCTTTTCTTTTTCTAATGTTTATGTAGCTTTGATTATCCGCCCTTGCCATTTCCTTCTCTCCAACAAATCGTGAACACATCTTTCGAGAAAGGGATACTAATCACAAAGTCTCCTCTGATTTTGCTTAAGATAAGTATGCATCCGTTACCTTTGGAGAGTAACTAAAATCATGGGGTATATTATCCTAAGTGAGTGTGGGGTTTCCTCTTCATGCTTTAAATATTGTATTGCATCTATCTCTTGCTTGCTTGGCTTCTCTAACATTGGAGGTAATTTTATCACTTTTCATAGGTGGACAGATTTCATTCCTTCTCCCATGACTGCTAGTATTTTAAAATTTATCATCCATTTCTTTACGCTTTGGACACTATATGCATACTCAGCTCTTACCTTGATCTCCGAGAACCCTGGCTCTGTGGGGAGTTATAGTCATGGTTGAGTCTCATGCGCCACTCCGCCTTCCTGTCTTGGGTCTCTTTGCATCACCACTGTCTGTGTTCTACGCTTTTTATACTTGTCTCAGAGTTCTTAGAATTTCTCTGCAAAAGTTTTAGTTTCTCTTCTTTTTCTACAATTCTATTGATTAATACTCAATCCTCAATAATCTTCCCCAAGCTTCGTTTGCTGTCTTTTCGTGAGCACACTCAAAGAGGCATTCCTTTTTTTGGCTACAGTGCTTTACAGCTACAAAATTTCTTTCATTGTTGTCTCAGAATTTCTAGTTCTGACTGTATTATCCATTTGCTCTTACCTATTATCTATTCTTTGCTATTAGATTGTTTACAATATTGATTGTGGTTGTATTAAATACCTGGTCTGACAATTCCCCACTGTCTCTGCAGTTTTACTTGCTCTGTCCCTGTGGACTCCGGTTTTGAGTCTTAGTGAATCCTGGAAGGTTTTGTTGGAAGTCAAATGCACTACAGTTAATGTACTCTGACAGCGTGCTTTAACGATGAGGTGCTGAGGTGTGTTGGGGAGAGGGAAGGAACATTCTGTAGTTTTATGATTTGGATTCAGCCTTTTCGTGAACCTGTGCCTTTGGGTTGTGGCATTTCTGAGAACTTCTCAATGTGTCTGTCTTCTAAGTGGGATAGGAGAGAAAGGGGTGGCTTGTGGTCAGTAGTACCCTTCTCTCAGACCAGTTCAGCCAGGCCATGGAACTCAACGGGTACCACTTTGGGAAAACAGTTCCTCTTGAAGGCAGAACTAATCAAGGTGAACCTATTTCAGAACGGTTACTTTCTCCAGAACTGTTCTCACTGTCAGAAACCGGAAGAAACACTAGATGTAAAAGGTACCACCCAGTTTCTACCGCTGATTGGGGGGGCTATGCAATGTTTGTGGCTCAAACTGTTCCACATTAGAGCTCTACTAACTCAGGGGTTACAGTTTACATTTTCCTATCTTACCCCTTGTTTTTCTCAGAGTTTTCTTCTCTTCTCAGAGATTCCTGATCTGGTAGATCTCTGCTCTTTTCTGTCTTTTTGCCTCAGAGGACAGTGGTACACCCTGTGATCTCACTGCTTCTTTGTACCTAAGAAGAGTTGCTGAAATACACTTTTTAAACTATTTTACTTGGTATTGTAGTGAGGTGCTGGTGTAATCTCCTTCCATACCAACCTGAACACTAGAAGTCTATCTTACGTTCTTTCCTTAATTGCAATGGAGAGGAGAAAGTGTCCTTACCCGAAGTTGATGTTATCACTTGCAGGAAAATGAAGTACACATGATATCCAGAAAAAGAAGAGTCTGAAGGCTTCATCATATCTGGAAATGACAATAGAACCAGATAACAAACAATGAGGTATGAACTATAGATCGTCTAGACCCACAAAATTAATGCATAAGAGACAACCTTAAGGTTCCATTAAAAACAAAATTTCTCAGTGTTGGAATAAAAAAAGAGACCATTCTCACACATGGTTCTGATCAGAGGAGGACTTGCCAGTTCCTTTAACCCTCTGTTTCTCACTTTGTTTTTCTTTTAAGTTTTTGACCAAACTTCCTCAGTCATAGCTTCCCCAGGAGATGTATTTAACATTGAGGATCTGGGAGGAGCTGCAGGGATGGGGAGTGAAGAACATGATAAAAATATATTGGTTGACCAAAATTTAAATAATAATAAAAAATGAAAATAAAACAATATACATACATACATACACATAATTATAAAAAACAAAGTTGCCCATTGTTCTCGAGAGAAAAACATCCCTTAAGTTAAGCACTATGCTGTTCTATATAAACTGTTTTTTTTCTCAGAATCCATGTTAAAGAATAAAGTAAGTGATATTGTGGTGCTTTTAAAAACAACACAATGGTGTTAGTATTTCCTTCCAGCTCAGCTTTGCCTTTTGGACTTGCTGCTGCCAAGCATCCTATCAGGTACCCATCGTCAACGAGAAGTAACTAGATGAACCCCAGGACACAGAACTTAAACTACAATCATAAACTCCATCAGAGATAGGGGTTCAGCAGCTAAGACCATTTGTTGCTCTTGCAGAATATCCAGGTTCAGTTGCCAGTACCCACATAGTAGGTAACAATCATGTATAATTTTAGTTCTAAAAGATCTGATTCCCACTTCTTGCCCCCGAGGACACTTCATTATTGTGATATATATGCAAACCATGAATATACATTAAAGTAAAATATATCATTTTTTCAAAAGAATGATTTAAATATATATGATTCTCTTAAAATATATTACTGAGAAATAATATTTTAAAATATTTATTTATAACAGAATTCAATGGAATTGATAAGAGCAAAACAATAGAGAAAATCAAAAATAGCAGGCTTCTTTTAAAGAGAAGTAGAGTTGGTAAACTTCTAACCATGCTAAGTAAAAAAGAGATGACAAAACTAAATTAGATTAAAAATAAAAGATGTAACTACATGTAATTGCATTTCTAACCCTACAAAAGTTAACTAGATAATAAGAGAGAATTATGAAATACCCAATAAGCAATTTAATATGGGGGGGCCAAGACTTTCATGAATAAAATAACATGGGTGTATCAGGAAGGGTTGTCTTGAATTGACCTAAATCTAAGGACAATTCTTCAGGCTCACATAATTGTTTTAGTAAATTAAATCAAGTATTTAAAAAATTAAAATTAATTCTTCAGAATCTACCAGGCAGAATGAAATGTAGGTAAAACTTAACAACTCGATTCATGAGCTCTGGTTAACCACCAACTACATTAAAAGGAAAGAAATGCTATATGTTCTGTGAAGACAAGAAAAACACCTAGAAATTAATATTAACAAATCAAGTCAAGCATTATCTGAAAATATTACTGCATATTATAAACAGTGAACTCAAGCTGGTTTAACATTTGAAAGCCAATGAATGTGATTCACAGTGATGCAAAATAGATTACTGGCTAAATAGAGGGACAATATTCAATGAATTCAGTGTTCATTCATGATGGTGGAATCTCTCAGTAAACTATGAACAGAAAGACACATCCTTAACTTAAAACAGGCAATAGACAAGCCACACAATGACATATTTTATAGGCAGAAATTGGAAATGCGTGAAACATCCTTCTTAACTTCTGTAATGTACTAAAGTTGCACTAAAGTACTAGTCAGCATAAAAAGATCCTGAGAATAAAATCTGTTTGGATTCATAGATTATGTGACTGTCAACATGAATGGTTAGACCCATATAAAAATCTGAAAGAATATTTCTAGTGAGCTTGTAAATTATATGCCAATACTCAAAAATAAATTATGTCCCTGAATATAAGCCCATGATTGTTTTAAATTAGAATTCATAGCAATGCAACTTATGATGGAACCAGAATGACATGACTGAGTATAATCCTATCAAAAATATGTGGATATTTTATATGTTGAATGAAGGTGAGCTAAAAGTATAGCATAGGCAAGTTTTGTTCCCAGGTGCTCTGAACTGAAGGTCTCCTCAAACTTCTAGGTTAGTGCTTAATTGCCATGGTGCTGTATTAAGAAGTGAGAATATAAACAGTCTAAACAGTTATTAGAGCAGAGAGACCCCGCTCTTCTACATGAACTAATGTCACTACTGTGGGAGTGAGATTATGATCACGGGTGAATTTGCTGCAATAGGACAAAACTGTCCCCGTGTTGTTTTGACCTCTTGCCCTTTCACCTTCTGACATGAACAACACCATAAGAAAGTTCTTGAACCATGACAGCATTTTCACCTTGGACTTACCATCTCCCAGAAACTTCTGTTCTTCATAAACCACCCAGTTTGTGGCACTCTAACAACCGCAGTTTAAAGTAGTCTAAGACTCTAGTCAAGATTTTTGTATATATCATGAAGTTATGTGCAATGTGTAGGCAAAGAATAGCTCTTTTTAAAAAGTCAGACAATATCAAAATAATTCTGAATAATGATTTTGCAGCCATAATGCTATCGATTTTTAAAATTTACATGAAATGCAATGATGAGAATATTATGGGATTGGCAAAAAGGTATATGGATCTCCGTAGGGAACAGAATAGCTGAAGTCAGTGCTCAGAGGCTTAAGTACTTTGTGTGGTACTTGAGAAATTCAATAGAAAATTTGTCTTTGGAAAATACGGTACTTAAATAATTAGGAACTCATGCAACAATGTCATAATGCAAACTTTGCAGCAAACATGTCTCAAAAGTATCATAGATATAAATGTGGATCTGTATGATTCAAAAATGAAATCTGCACAAATTAGGGAAAGGCAAAGGCTCTTTGGTACGGCAAGTAAAGAACAATGTACACATTTTTGAAGAACAATCAATTGGACTTAAGAAAATTTAAAACATTTTCCTCTGTAAAAGAGAAAAGGAACCAACAAAAAGGTAAAATACAAAATCACAAAAACGTATGTATTGTGTTTCCTGAGAGGCTAGGATAGAGTGAGAGTCTAGGTTAGCTCCCCTAAGTCGGATTAGGCGCCTCAGGAGTGAGCTGGGTCTCACGGGCTAGGTTAGCTCACACAGAACTGGGTTGTCTCTAAGAAAGTTGTCCCTACAGGTTTCTTCTCTCCTCGCTACTTTCCTAAGTGAGCCTGCTGATTGATGCCTACGTGGTCTTCATGAAGTCAGTGTGAAAATACTCAAAGGTAATGGAAGCTTTCTACAGATCTGACACATAACACGAATGATTGCCATAACACTGTTCCAGCATATGATTTGCACACATGATGCGGGCAGGTGAATGGTTGGCTTACTACCTGGAAGAGCAGGTTACAGACAACAGAGAGACATAATAGGAAATATGATAATTAAATTACTGTCATGATTCTGGTGTCTCCATTACCACATACTCTTTAAGAAAAATTAGCCCAATGATTGAATTTCTTAAATTTACTATCCTTAAAAACAAACCACAATAGAAATGAAAGTACAAGACTTGTATCTAGTAATGGTACGTTAAAAGCCAATGTCTAGAAATGACTCAAAATCTGACTGACAGTAAAACGGATAAAGAAAATATAGCTAACCCAAAAATATATGCACCAATAAAGAATGAGCCAGTTTTATAAATGTCAGATATCGATCTTTAGAGGATTTGGATGAATTAAAGGAATAAGACAAAAATGACTTGTATGTTATGATCACAAAGACAATTTAGGAAGTCACACTTATTTGTTATAGGGAACACATGACAATTTCATGATGCACACACACACACACACACACATGCACTCTCTCTCTCTCTCTCTCGCACACACACCCACACACACACACACACATGCACTCTCTCTCTCTCTCTCACACACACACACACACACACACACACACGCATATATATATGTTTTACAAATTATTTCCCTTAAATACCAGGCAGAGTTTGTTGCATGCCAGCTATACCTCAATAAATATCTTTATAAAGAGTATTTTATAATAAACATTAAATATTGTGTGTGATCTTTTAGTGGCAATTTATGTGTATTACTTTAATTTCAGGAGTAGAATCTTAGAAACCAGAGATACCTATGTTGGTGACTGCCAAGTCTATAACAGCGACACCACAGTGTTTTGTGGAGGTTCTGCTGGCAATTTATAACTATAACTGGGAGTCCTTTCAGGGCCTGGCCCCTACAATGGTTGGTCAAACGCACTCTGGTGGAAAGCAGCACAAACCGTGCTTGTTGTTTTTTAAAGAAAGAACACAAAGCCAGGTAGGTAGAGAGAAGGGGTCTGGATGCCAGATTAGGGGAAGGAAGCAAACATAAGATCAATGTGCAAACTCCTCAGAGAAACTTGTGAAAAAAGAAGAGGGGGGCGAGGAGACCATGGGCATGTGACTGTTCCTGAATCTCAGGGCTCACTGGCCCATATCCACCATCCTAATAATGAAATCAGAAAGCAAATCCTCTCTTTCTAAGGACTTCACTGCCTGTCAGATTTCTAAGCCCATCATACAATCACTCTGTAATGAAAGGGTTGTCAAGTAGCGAGACTCTAAGTCTAGACCCACAGAGTCAAGAAAGTACACTTGTCGTCTCCATCCATCATCTCCACCCAGATCACTTACCTGAGTTCCAGAATCCAGAGAGAATGTCTTTCCCGGTCCTTCAAAAGTTCTCAGTGCCTGCCGGTGGTTCAGCAAAGCTCCTCCACTGTTAGTCACCAACACCTCCTTTGGATCAGAGTTGGTTCTCTCTCCATCTTTAACCAGTTTCCTCTGGGATGCTATTTTCTCTTGTCAATCTCAAATCAGTATCCCTTCAGGGAAAGCAGGAAGACAGCTATTTTGTTCAATACAAAAGCCCATGAGCTCACGCTCACTAGCAGCACACCCAGTATCACTCAGAGCTTTCCACTGCTCTCAGTAGACCTGTTCTGACATGACTTGCTTGGCTCATGCTGATACCTGAGACAGGGCATCCATCTTCACACAGTTTCACCAGAATGTTTCCCAAAAACATACTGATGTTGGAAATACCAAGGGGGATTTCTTGCTTGTGTTAACAGTAGTACGCTCTGGAAATTACTATAATAAAAAAATGTTTTCCCCCTTTCCTGAATATTTTATAACGTCTATGTATCAGTTATATTCCCTTCCTGAAAACTCTACGATATTCAGTTATGTGAAGGGTCGAGGATAGAAGTGCTTGGAAAATAATTTTCAGGTTTTTATTATTACCTAGGGGAAATTTTAAAATAAGAAGAACCTGGTCAAGACTTATCAGCTTTTCTCTAGTTAGTGATTTCCTTGCAGTAGAGGCCACTAAGACCACAAAACACAGATAGAAAATTATGGAAGACAAAAGCTATAATGATTATATTTGGATAATTCTTTATATTTGAAACACAAAAAAAAAATTATCCATTCCATCCATCAAGATCTACCAATATAATAAGATGGGATACGTAAGAGCTAAGAGCTATTTATTCTTCCACACATCTCAAAATTTAACAAACTAAATTGCAATTAGACCAGAATAATGAGTTGCTTAAGAACCTAAAATATCTCTTCTTTCATCCACAATATTTTAGAATTATTTAACAATTTCCAATTGTTAGGACAACTGACATTTTGAGATTTTAAATCCATGATTACTCAAATTATTTAGGCCAACTTTATCTAATCTATAGAAACTATTGTGTAGTAAATGTGAGTTTTCCATTCTGGAAATTACACAATAAGACCTTATCTATCTGAGGTTCCTGGGAATTAGACTGAGATATAGAATTGCATGTGGGAACTTGACTGAGGTCATGTGCGTAGTTTAAACATCAAGTGGAAGAACTACAGTCTTGCTGGAAGAATTCTGGGATTAAAGTAGAGATTGCTCTTGAAGGGAATTAGGAACGCCCTGTAGGGCCAGGTCTTTAAACAACCACAACCATCACTGTTACAAGATGCCCGTGTACCTGAAGAAGATATATGAAGGCAGTTTGCCTTTGCTCAGTAAAATTCACAGAAACCTTTTAGCTGAGGAAATGTGACTGTTAATTTCTTCACTTGGAGGATGGCGCCTCAGTCCTACAGGGAATCTGAGTGCTCACCAGAGCACCTACTCTGTGACACACAGTGCGCTGCTTATTCACACACGCAGAAGAGGGAGTTTATTTGGGAGTCTAGAGAAGGTTATATTCACAGTGGCATCATGGCTCATCCTAAAGCCACAACTAACCCTTACCACCCCTCGGAAGGCAGCCACCATGTGGCTGAATTCTTCCCACCCACAGTTATTTCTATCACAGCATCGCTGTGAGTCTGTGTAGCTCAACTGAATTGATACCCTAGACATGTTCCCTGAAATGCCGGGCCCCTCATCACCACAACCTTCTCACGTTATGGGTGATATGTTTGGCATTTTTCACTAAGATTTGGCAAAGTTGGTGGAAAAGCAAGCTTCTGGAGTTCACAGAAAGGTTAACCAAACTGAATGAAAGATAGTTAAATGTTTCATGCTTCTCAAAATAAGACAAGTAATACTGTATTTCGTAGTACGCAAATAAGAAAGTATTATGAGAGGCCCCAATAGAGACCATCTGAGTGTCCAACTGAGTAAATTATTCACTAATTACTGAAGTGATCAACTGTTGAAACTATTAGATTCAGCTTTTATTCATAAAGGATCTCTATTACAAAGGGTATTTACACAGTATTAAAAGCAGAAAAACATGCAATGGGTGGGGGTTTGAGTTCTTGGGAGGCTGACTTGGTCTACCCACCACTGGGTTCCATCACAAAGGATCTGTGTTTTCTATGTGCCTCAAACACCATCAGTATTATGTGAAGGGCACAGTGCCAGGAAACAACAGCTGTGCTCACAGTGAAGGTCTCGCACTGAACTGCTCCCATACATCTACTCTCTCATACAACCAGAATTAATTCTCAAATTTTTCCACGGCCTCTATTGAAGTCAGGTGCAAACTCTAAACCTGCCTCTGACTGCTACATGATGCCTATAGACTGGTAAACATTGCTCTGAAACAAGTAGGTTTCATTGTTCCAATACCTCATACATCTTTAGTTCGTGGACTCTATGCCATTGTCCTAGGGTCAGTGCCTCTGGATGAAATCATGCAGTGGATCCATGCAAGTGAAATCAGTCTATACCACAAACAAATGCATACCTTTCTCTCCCCATCATGTACCAGTGTCTCTACCTCCACCTATGGAGCATCCTGGCAACTTCCCTCACCCATAATTTGCTTAGAATGAGATTCAACAATAGATGAAATTCCTGATGCCACAAATAAAGAAGTAACAAAGAACAACACATCATCGAACAACTGTAAAAAAAAATACATAAAACTTTTTTTGCAGACTTTAGAATAAAGAAAAAAATCAAGGAACAAACCTCTGTGGATAAGCTGACCTTTTCTTGGATAGCAATTGTTTATTACAGTCAGGTCAGTCCAGAGTACAAATAAACACCGAAATGACTTAGCAGAATTCAGAAGACAACAGAGGTCAGTGAAGTCACGTGACCAGAAAATATAAAGATGAGGTTAGGAGAAGGAGGTACTGAGTAAAGCAAACTCCTATTTAGAGTTGCAGGCAAACCATCTCTTACTCTCTGCTCATTGATCAGTTCTACTGGGTCTCTGTATAATCGCCATCGACTGCAAAATAGAAGCCTTTCTAATGGAAGTTGAGATATTTACTAATCCATGGGTAACGGATATTAACTCAGGTAGATGCTTGAAACTATGAAGAAAATTAAGTGAAAAAAATCTAGCACTAATACGAAGTCTCAGGTGGTCACCGATGACTGGCGTAAACAGCAAACTGGAACGGTTGAGCCCTGGGTGTGTCTGTGCTCTGGATTGAGCTCATCAGGAACAGGCCACCAGAATATAAAAATCATTTTGAACTGAAGGAAATTGAGTTCTGAAATTTTTTCTCTATCAAAAAACAGTGCCTTCTACAAGAAGCCAAGACTGAACTGTCATGACTCCTCTTAGCGTGAACAGTCAGGGAATGAGGCACCCAGGGAGTCGAGGGGTTAACACAAAAACACAGATGCTCACAGGGCCGTTTTTCTCTCCTCTTTTTTTAAGGCCCATTTACCTCTGAAAACGCGATTTTTTTCCTTTTGTTGGAAATAAATTTTTTATCCTATAATATATGCTGCGGCTTTCCCTTGCTGTACTTCTCTACTTCGCCGCCCTCCCCTCCCGCTCAGATCCACCCTGTGTCCGCCTCTCATTAGAAAATGAACAGGTGTCTCTCGCCATCCCTTCGTGTTATCATGTGGCAATTCATGTGACATTCTATTTCTAATTTTTATTAACATGTGTAATAACTACTGAAATCAGTCTGTCTCTTGAATACTCTCCCAGAGAAGTTTCTAAAATGTCATAATTAAATATATTTGACTTTAAACTCTATGTGAAGCCCCGCTTTCTAACATTTATAGACTCACCATTCGTACTTAAGGAGTGCCCTACTAATTTCTCCATATACACTTCTCGGCAACTTAGTAGCCTCTAATTACCACTCTGCTCTTTGAGTCTCTGATTAATAACAAAGAAGCTTGCTCATCCTATTTGTTGCACAGTTATTAAAAGAGTGGAGATGTAGAATCTGCCTAGGCACCCATCAATAAATAAGTATGAAAAATGTGGTAAGTATATACAGCGGAGTGCTGCTCATCTGAAGAGATGAATATAATCATCTCATTTACAGCAAAAGAGGTGAATAAAATACGTGTTCTTGTCATATGTAGAAACTAAATCAGGAGTAGAATAAGGACAATGTTATTAGGGTTCGTTTCTAAGAATTGCACTTACATTGGAAACACAGATAGAATGGTTCTTAAGTACAACGTTCATAAATATTTTTACATTCTCATTTTGGTTTGACTTCTCTGCTGCTCTGTCTGTGGGTGGTAGGAGACAGAGAACAATGAAAAAGAGAGAGAGGGAGAGAAGAGGGGGTCGGAGAGATTGCTTGTGAGGTGTGAAGGTAAGGCTAAAATTTTATTTTGCAAGAAATAGAAGTGTCTGCCTTTAGGCTTGATATTTTTGTAGAAATTGTTTGAAATATGATTCATGTTCATTATAACAAGTTAAATGACACATATTATCAAAGATCCTATTTGTGTACATTGGCTTTGATTTCCATAAGAAAGTGAATAGTAACAATTTAGTTAGTATCCTTTCACTGTATTTAGAAAGTCCTAGAACAGAAACATACACAGATAAATGCAACATTTGTGCTATTTTGTAGTCATAAATATTTTTCAACAATATGTGTGTGCCTTATTCATGACACAAATTAAACTTTATGTTAGCTAATTTATTTTGTATCTATTTATAACAACTGCTGGCACACATGTCCTATTAAATGCAGCATGGTTCCATATTACCTTTAAAGATTATGCAATAAAGACAAAATACTGAGGACTTTAAAATGATATAGAGAAAAAAATAGCCATAGTATATAGCACAAAAGATAGCCCATAACCACCTGTCATGTACACTCATTAGTGTGGAATGATCTAAAATGGAGTTACAGTAGTTACATTAGCCATGAGCATAGACAGACTTTCTGGTGTACTTTCCATCTAATAAGTCTCCATCAAAAACTAGAACCTGAAAGATAAAAAAAAAATATGATTTGCTGTCATGTATTGAGTTTCTGAATGATCCCTGGTTGTATATAGTTGTTTAGAACTTATGATAAGGCTAAGAGATAGCTTGGGGGTTCAAAGCACTTACAAATCTGGGGGAGGATCCAAGAGGAATCTTAGTGTTCGTGTCAGGTGTTTCAAAACTGTAACACCAGCCCCCTGTAACACTGCCCTGTTCTGGCTTCTGCAGGCACTGTCCATACATAGAATACACACAAGCCCCTACACCCTTTTGCCAAGGTTTTCTTTGGTAGTTTTAGAGACTGAAAATGACATATTATTTGAGAAAATGGAGAGCATTCATTAGGGAAATGCGCCGCGGGTTATTAGTATAAAAATCTACAATAGTTATGAAGTAAAATGCTAACAGGTTTTTTTCAGTGTTAAATTCAAATAGCAGATCTATAAAGCAGTTAAATATTAAGGGATACAATGAGGTCCCAATGTCACTACAAATATTATCTGTGGTCTGGAGAGATGGTTCCATTGTTAGGAGCACTGGCTGCTCTTCCAGAGAACCCGGGTCTTCATCCTAGCACCTATCATGGGTAACTCAAAACCGCCTATGACTTCAGATGATCCTTCTCTGGCCATCTTGAGTATGCGCATACACTTGACATTCACGCAAAGAGACACTGACATATACAAATACAACTCATAAAAATTAAGATATTTTAAAAAACTGTTGTGAGGGAAGGAAACAGACTCAGCAGTTAAAGGTGCTCGTTCTCCAGTCTGACAAACTGAGTTTAATAATCCCTGGGACCCACGTAATGGAAGGAAATAACAAACTCCCAGAGTTGTCTTCTCACCCTCATACCTACACTGTAGACTTCTCTGCCACAGCACCCTGCTGGTATGTGCTGCTTTGCCAACAGGCACAAAAACGATACAACCAAACAGCCATGCGCTGAGCCTTTAAAGCCGAACCACAATAAAGCATTTTTCCAATATGACTGCCCAGATCATGACATTAAATAAATGCCAAGATCACTAGTGCTGATGTTTCCTTTTCTGTGTTATTACAGATGTAAAGGGATGCTTCAAGCCATAGCTGGGACTTAGCTCATATCCTACACTAAGTCTGCACACAGGGAGAAATTCCAAATGAAAGTCCATTGTCAGGTTCACTAAAATAGCTCCCAAGCACAAGCTCTGTCATGCTTACCATTGTGCTGGATCCTAAGTGTGCATTTACAAATAAAAGTAATCTATTTATGTGTATGTGTGTGTATGTGTGTGTGTGTGTGTGCGTGTACGCATACACACACACACACGTGCGTGCTCTTTCCCTATCTTGCAGCAACTCTTAGCTCTAGTCCAAGCAGCATACAACCACATGGGGAGGGGCTTTTTCCTGGTAAAGTTTCACTCTACGATACCCTCTCCTGCTAAAGAAGAAGCAGAGCTAATTTCTATATTCTGTCATTGGGACCTTTTTTGAACTTATTAATGTCTTTCTTTGCCCTAAGCAATCTCTGTTCATTCTGCTCTTCTGGAAGATTTGACTTGCCCTCACATTCAGGAGAATATGCTGAATTTATTTTTCTCTTACTTGCTTGCAAATAGCTTTGAACTAACACGTTTATTTACCATGTTTTATTATTCCTCAATACTATAGTTTGTTAATGACATGAAATCATTTCTATTTTCAGGTAATTATGTCTGTTGCCATGTGAATTGTTTCATTTTCATTGTTCCTGTGATTCATATTCTGATTGTATTTCCACCTTTGTATTTGAATTGCAATAACTTATTTCCACAAGACCTAACAGTAGAATGCAAATATGAGTGCCTAGTGTTTCTTTTCTTCTTCTTTCATACAATGTATAGAATATATCTTGACCCCCCTCCTCCCTCTCCTCCACCTCCATTTCCTCCTACCTCCCCCCGATCTATCCCCCATCACCACCCATAAACATCCCTTGCTTTTCCCCAGAAAAGAACCGTCCCCTCTGGGTTACAGCACAGTCAGGGCAAGACATAGCAGGACGGAACGAGGCCAGGCACCAATCCTTACATCAAGGGTGGGTCAGGCAGCCAGGCAGGAGCAAAAGGGTCTCAAGGGCTGGTAAAATGGTCAGAGACACCCCCACTTGAGCCTGCAGTAGTTTTTCAAGAAAATCAATTCAGACAGCAATAAGCTTTATTTAGAGGATCCTGCATCAGTTGACACTGAGGGACTTGTTCTGGTGTTCTCAACCCCTCTGGTCTCCACCATCCTCCTCTCCTTCTTCCATGGGGTTCTCTGGTCTCTGCAGGATATTTGGCCCTGGATCTCTCCAGATGCTCCTGTCAGCTGCTGTAGGGGGCCTCCCTGGTGAGTACTGGGTTAGGTACTCATCTAGGAGCAGAGCATGACATCATTAGAAATTGTCTCCTCTCCGGGTTATCCAGTCTTTAGTTCCTGTCCCGTCCTGCAGTTTCAGGCAGTGGTTCCCTCCTTTGGCATGGAGTTCTATCTTTCTCTTGTCAACTAGGATCTTGCAGGTAAGACAGCCATAAGTTGGAGTTTTTGTGGCTGGGATGGTGTCCCAGTCCCACCACCGGAAGCCTTGCCTGGGCACAGGAGCCTGTTCAGGCTCCCTATCCCCCATTACTAGGGATCCTCACTAGGGTCTCCTTCATAGGTTCCTGTGAGTTTCCACTACATCAGGTCTCCTCTGAAATCATCTGGTTGTGTCTAAAATTACAGAACTATATTTTCCTCTGGGATCCTAGCTATAGTTCTCTATAACTAGCGTTCCAGGTGAAAAAAATCTGACACTTTTGTAGTTTATTAATTTTTGTAAGTAATCTGCCAAAGCAATAAAATTTGTTCTAGGTACTGTTAACTGACATCTTTCTAAAAATAAGTATTGATGAAAACACACATGATAACATGCTGATGTCCTGTGAGACACCAGAGTACTTTAAAAGGCTAAAGAAACTATTTTGATTTGGTCAAAATTAACATGAGTTCCCTGGTTTAAATCAATGAGAGGAAAATACTTGGGAGGAATCTGCAAGTAAAACAGGCACCTGAGAAAGAGTCTGACTGGATTCTAATATTTCTTTTGAAATTAGATTCACTGGTTATTGACAAAAGGAGTCACTGATATTTGCTGTCTTTTTGTCTGCCTTTCTCTGAATTCTCAAGACTAAGGTGACAATATATTGCCACAGGCTGAGCTCTACTTAGGAAAAGAACCGATCCTTACATGAAATATGCCAGAAAGTATCTAGGGTGTATATGCTTTTCAATATTTTCTAAAACTTCCTCCAGATTTGTATATGTACTTTTGAGCTGAAACTTCCAAAATGTGAAAAATATACTCATAATAATGAAACTTTCAATACAGGAGAAGAACCAAACTGTTTCAGAGAAAGGGTAGACAGAGAGTTCAGCTACTGACTACTTTTGGGTTTATCCGAAAAGTCAAATAAAAACTTTGTAAAAATGAAAGCACTCAGGTGACACTGGACCTAGGTATCACGGAACTGTAATCTCAGGACTTCGGAGGCTGATGCAGGAGGTTTGTCACGACTTAAAAGCAAGCTTTGGCTACAGAGTGGTTCCCATATTAGCCTGGGCTTTATAGCACTTTCATACCTAAAGTGGACAAAAGTTATACAGAACATGAACATATTTGGAGATATTGCTGTGTTTTTTTTAAATAAAGTTGACTTCATTATTGCTCCTGGATGATTCTATGTTTGACATTTAAAAGTTAATTGAAGACATTTGAATCCACATTGAATTTCTATCAACTTCAATTTTACTTGTATCATCATTAAGTTTTTGTAATAAAATTCTATGTTAGCCATTTGAGATATATTAGAAGAGACTGAAAGCAATTAATAGAAAGACATATATTCGATTCATTGCACTGTGTAATCTCTAGTTGAAATCAGTTAACATATTGTGTTCGCTTCCTTTTCACAGAATTCTACATAACCAAGATCAAGTGATGAAATATTTAAATGGATAAATCAACTGTATCATTGTTCTCAGTAGATACAGAGAAGCAATATTAATAGCACTAATATCACAAGTCGCAAAAAAAGAGGCCTTATCTTAGTTGTTGTGGTCTCCTGCATTGAGAGAACAGCTTAAATCCTCCTAGATGCTGTATTCATTGAGTTAGCAGATAAATGTGACTTGCGCTGAAAGATATTGGCTATAGATTTCTTATGACTTCTCCTTATTAATAACTATCCTTCTGACGCAAGATAATGAAGGAGTTACTTGACTTAGCAGAAGCAGTGTACAGGAATGCTAATTTGCATTACCACAGGCAACATGTCTTTTTGCATTTGGTACATCCCAACTGTTGAGGCTGGATGCATTGCTGAGGCTTGATGTGAGTATTCTCATTTTGGCTTGTCCAACTCCACACTAGCAACTCCGATAAAAGTCTATAGAACCAAGTTAATGGATGCAAATGTGTAAATACAGCACGTAATTCTTTTGAGTTTAACCTACGGGTCTATTTTGCTTAATAACTTCTCTGTATCTTCCACAAGGACTCGCTAAAGCTTTGCATTGTATTTGAGGTGAAAGCTCACTGGAAATTAAAATCACAATTTGATTAACAATGGATACATTTTTACTGTACTACTTTAGGGTTGTAGGTTATTTGTAGATCAAATAAACAGGTGTTGAAAATTTCTATCCTGACTTACTTTTTTAAATATCCCATTCTGTTTGCACAACAAAAGTGGGCATTTAGCTTTGGGCTTAAGTTAGGGAATATTTTCACAATAGTATTGTGGGGTTGGAGATTTTCTTGGTTCATTCCTTGTGGAAATTTGCATGTTTTCTCATGGAGGAAATTACAGCATTATATTAGCATTTTAATCTTTGAGATAAAAGAAGAATCAACCATGCAAGGCTTCAGAGAATGGATAAAACATAGCAGGGTTTCCACCTTTCCCTGATACATTTGTTACAAGCATGCAATCAGATCTGGGGCTGCCATTAGTATTTAAGGCACCAGCATCAATATAACCATATTCCCCAGAATCCTTGAGAAGGCTCTAATCTGAAAGTCTTGATCCAGTACACACATTTTCTGCTTTCCTTTCTTTTTAAAAACTAAAAATCTGTAATTGGGAATTTCACGTTCTAGACACCTTGACACCACACATAAACACATTCTATGAGTTGACACACATTTACCTTTCAATCGGAAGTATGCATAGGAAATGAGCATGGTGACAGAAACCATTAGTGCACACAGGATGACACTTACATCTTCCAACCACAAAGTATCCAATTCAAAATGTGCATCTGAAACAGGACTGGGGAGAGTTGCAAAAATTAGGAAGGTTACAGCAGAGGCAGGGCAGCTGGATGACAGACTTATGATTCACTTCTTTATGCTCAGCTTCTTTATGATCCGTGCCTGCTGGATGCATGATGTGGGAGAGAAGGCTTTCGGCTAAGTGGGTGGTTCTGGAGATGGGCACCTTCAGGCTCAACCTCAGAGATGCTGTGAAGAGGCAGAACTTCATCCCCCTACTCATCAGCATGGTGGTAGCTCTGGTTTTCCAGAATCTGAAGGCAAATGAATACATTCTGCCTTTGTCTGCTTTCTCCAGTGCAGAGCATACTCAAGATTTCTGAGATTTGTAGGGTATACATATAGGAGGTCCTGTGTTTTTAGGTTTTGTCTGCTTGGCACAAGGTAGGTTCACTGGGGAAGAAGGAACCTAAATTAAGAAAATGTCTCCAGTAGACTGGTCTGTAGGCAAGTCTATGGGACCTTTCCCTATAAATGATTGATGTGGAGGGGCCTAGCTCCCTCAGGCAGTGCCATGCCTGAGGCTGATGGATCTGGGTGGTGTTAGAAAAAGCAGGCTAAAAATCACACGAGGTTCAATCTTGTAAGAAGCTTTCCTCTGCTTCAGTTCGTGCCACCAGGTTCCTGCCATAAATATATAGGAACTTATATAGACATCATAAAGAGCAAATCTCTAAAGTGTAAGTATAATAGAAGAGAGAAAATCTCAGGTCAATGGTGTAGACCAAATCTTCAACAGAATCATAAGCGAAAACTTCCCCCAAATAAGAAAAGACACACCATACAGATACAAGAAACATACAGAACATAAAAAGAAGACAGGATCAGAAAAGAAACACTCTGTGACATATTATAGTGAACACAATAAATATATCAACAAAAGGAGGGTATTAAAAGCTTCAAGAGGAAAAACCACAAGTCAGAAATAAAGGAAAACCTATCAGTGTAACAGTTGATTTCTCAATAGAAACTTTAAAACCTAGAAGAGTCTGGAGCAATGTATTCCAAGTTCCAAAAGAATACAGATGCCTATCTTGACTCTTATACCCTAAAAAATACATACATGCCATGGTTGAAGGAGAAAGATAAAATTTTCATGATATAAACAGGCTAGAGAATTCATGCCCACCAAACCAACCTGCAGAGAGTACTTGAAGCAATACTTCAGAAATCAGAGAGGAACAGGGACGGCCACGGAAGAAAACAAAATTATACTACTGAAGCACACAAAACATACTAAGATCAGAAACAGTACCCCCATGACAGCAATTCATTGAAAACTTCGAATATCAATGGCCTCAGCTCCCCAACCAAAAGACACAGGTTAGTTGAATGAGTTAAGAAAAAAAAATCCATCTTTTTATTATCCATAAGAAACATTTCTTACCTTCAAGAATATGTACACCCTAGATTGAAAGTGTGAAAAGAAGTATTCCCTAAATAAATTGATACCCAATAAGAAAGCAAGCTAACAGGCATTGATATCCCAATATCTTACAAAACAGACTTCAAGCCAAATTAATAAAAAGAGATAAAGAGGGCATTCCATTCTGACCCAGAAAATTATCTGCTTATCTTTCTATGACTGGATTCTTACAGTGTCTACAACTTTCTGATCACTCACATAACAAACATACTGATAAATTTGCATGTTAACTCTAGTTTGATTTTAGGCTATGTCCTAATCTCATCAGAGAAAATTAATGAGCAAATCTGCTGAAAGTCCAGCTCAGATTTGCGACTTCTACATTGGGTTTTGGGGGCTATAATTCTAAAAGTGTATAAAGAATTGCCCCATCTTCATTTTCTTTACCTCGTTTATATAGCTTCCATAACAACCTTAAAATTGAAGTGGCTGCCGAATCATGTTGTAGGACAGGTAAGGTAATCCGGGAGCCTATTGAGGTTGCAATTCAAGTAAGCATCACTCTTCTTTACACAAATGTCTTTCCAGTGACTTAAGAATTTAGGGAAAGGGATATTCACTAGAAGTTTCCAAGCACTTGATAGTACTTACCTCTTTGTTTTATACGCAACCACACCATGACTAGTATGACAAGCACCACTGAAGAGATGATTATAAAAGTGCCTTTCACCCAAGGAGCATTCCAGGTACACCTGCTACCTAAAGAAACAATGGTATAATCACTGGTTACTGGTGTGAAGGTTCCTTAGGTCTGGGAAAGTACATTAAGGAAGCAAGAGCTGTAATCTGAAGTCATCTCCCTGTGTTCATTAGAGCACAACATGACTTAGAACTGAAGATCAGGGAGTAACAAGAGGAAGGGGCAGAACTATTTATAGGCTAGAACAAGTTTGGATTGAGACTGACAAGCCTGCAGAAAGAATCCTGTCTTTACTTTGCTCCCTCTTGTCCGTCAGTCAGTGATGTGAGAATTCTCATTATAAAAATCAATGCTTCCTTCTTGTAAATGACCCATTCAACACATTGTATCTAAAAGCTAGTAAATTGTTCGGGGTTCAAAGGGTTCCAATGAGAAACAATTGAATAACTGGAGGAGATTTTTATGGCAAAGCTTTATTCAGAACTATTTTTAACTGTAAATATTTTAATATCTGTCTGGAAAACCACATTTAACCCTTCATGGCTAAATAAATGCAAGACACATCAGAGAAGTTTTACATTTTAAAAATTGTATGAGATAATACAATTATATCATTTTCATCTTCCCCTTTCTCTTTCCATATGGCTCCTCCCCATGTATTGTTTCAAATACTAGGACTATTTTTCATTGTTGTTACAGATGTATGTGTGCATGCATCATGATAACCCTATGGGGTGCAATAGTGGCATCGGTGTCTTGGTGGTAACAAACGGCTCTCTAGTTGAACTTAAAAAACTGCTCAACAAGAGGGAATCATGCCTGGTACTGGAATCCTAGCCAACCACCCAGACCTAGTGAAATCATAGGAGAACCTAAAATTGACATTTTACTAACTAAACCTACATAATCTCTAACTACATTCCAACCATTTCCCCCTATGCCTACATTAAGAATGCAAGAGGAGGCTGGGGATGTAGCTCAGTTGACAGAGCATTGCTTAGTATGCACAGGGCCCTGAGTTCCATCCCTAGCACTGCTGAAAAGCAATGCTTTTCTGTTTGCAGCACACACTTACAACCTTAGTGCTAGAGAGCTGGGAGAAAGCAATCCAGGTTCAAGGGCATCCCCAGAGATAGTAAATTGGCATGCAGTCCTGGCCACGTGTTTTTCAAGTGTTCCTTTCTATCGCCTTTAGATGCACTTGTAGAAAACAGGAGCTACTTGACTATGATAGTGAGCTCAGGGTAGAACAGCACTTTTCATTGGCAGCAGGGAATTCATGAACTTGAGAAAAGTATGAAATCACTAAGAATGGAATCCTTAGCTGATGGCTCAACTACACATGGGAAGGGATCTAAGATGTCTAATTGTGCTCTTCCAACAGGGATCTGTATTTGAGGCTTTTTAAATCGAGAGCTGCCAAAAATCCTGGACAGACTTTTTTTTGCCTGATTTATGTTGTTTTGGGAATCTTTCTGTGCTCCTCCCCCGAGTGCAGCAGAGCTGAAAGCGTGTGCAAACATTGTCTCCTACAATCAGTAAGCCAACAGATGTCACAACTAGAACACCTCCCTCCGTGCTCTATTCGCCCTTTGCTGTGGCGAGTGACCTCCTTTTAGTCATTGTACCATGTGGTTGAGGAAATCACTGTTACTCCTGACAAGGTCACCGGGACCTTGCAGAAGTGGAATGACAAGTCTGTGAAAATGGTGTTAAGTTTTCAAAAGTTCTCCAGGTTGGTTTGGATCTCTATCACAACAGGACAAAGAGATTCCAACACGATTGAGTTTCTAGGACCCCAGGGTTCACAAGCAGCATTGTCAACATCTCCAGCAGAAATGGAAGACAATCTAGGAGCAAGGGTTGGCTAAAGGCATGCACCCAACTGACGATATAAGACATTAGAGCACTACAACTGGAGAGACTTGGAAATCAAGGTCCATGCAGCTTTGCTCCCTGCCTGTCTCCGTTTTTGTATCTCTCATCCTTCAACACTACTTACATCTATCTCTGCGATTTAGCTGCAAACTAGAAGCCATGATGGAGGAGAACACCATCACAAATAATATTATCCCCAGGATCATTTTCCAAATCATAGTCCATGAAAAAAATGCGTCTGAAAGAGATGGTCACAGAATTAGAATGTGGGAAATAGTAAGTGTTTTGACCCATCCAATTGCAAATAATGATGCCCACAAGGCATGTTCCTAGTCAAGATCTCATAATCCTGGCACATTAGATGCAGTTATCATGAACCTGATGAGAAACATGGCAGGTCTGAGTAACGCTAAGCCAGGCACGAATAAGGGTGAGAGCGGTGCAAAGGTGAATGGAGCACTTTTCCTATTCATTTTCTCCCATGTTCTCTCCGGAACTTCTTGGGTATACGGGGAAGAGGCAGAGCTAAGTGCTTCTTTCCCAGCTTATGACTCAAACACTGGCTTCCAGGAACCATAAGGTCACTCCTAACTCTACCTGTTTGTGTAGAATACTTAATTCATTTACGGACAGCCTTGAACTTCTGAACCCCGTGCCTCTATCTCCCTATTCCTGGGATTAGTGGAACACATCAACATGCCCTGTGTATGCTGCGGTGTTAGGGATTGAACTCAAGGCCTTGTACATTCTAGGCAAACACTCGACTGACTGTGCTGCATCTCTAGCCCTCAAATAAGTTTTTTTAGCAGCATATCTTCTCTAAGAAACTTCCCACTCATAAA
>JAMJFZ010001460.1:27500-77439 GCA_026225945.1 Cricetomys ansorgei
AGACCTGCACCAATATGCATGGCCTTGAAATACAAATTTAAATGGCTACATCATATTATATCTTAACTATTGGGTAGGGAGAACATATAAGGTTTACAAACATTTAAAAATCTATGAGACTATAGTTCTATACTACATGCTCAGAGTGTGAATCACTTCGTTTTCCCTCAGTTCTCCACGTTCCTGCAATTATTTTGTTGTTCAGAACAGTTACAGGGTGAGGAGACCAATTTAGATGTTACATAGTTGCAGACACAAATGATTCTGGAAATTTAAACTCATATTAAGTAGTCAGTGAATTGATTAAAAGAAAATTGGAAATAAGAGTTTCCACAAAGAAGTATTTACTGATAGACTTGATGTGTGCACAGCCATAATTACATTTTTGATCCAGGTAAAAAACAAAATTCATGAAACAGATCTTGGTAATCAAACAATGTAATGTGGACATAGAAACACTGAAAGTTTCTCTACGTTTCAAAGTTTGGTGGATTGAGAATGTGGACTCAGAGACCTTAGGAAGATCCTTGCCCACCTGTGACCTTGACTTCTGTGACGTGCTCTTCATAGAACTCGCCATCTTTGAAGACACAGTGGTAGAGCCCGTCATCATCAACAGTCACGTTAAAGATCCTGAGGGTCACTCTCCCTTCTCCCATGGCATCCTTCAGGAGTTCTGTCCACTCCACGTACTTGGAGATAGTTTCTCCATACACGTCTTTGCCATCCCTGTACAGGTGCACAGGCTGTGTATAGCGGTTCCGGAACCAGCGAATCTCCATGTGCTGTGCATGTTGTGGTGGGGACAACTGACAACTGAGTTCAAGATTTCCACCCAGTGGAGCCAAGACTGGCTTCTCTAAGCCAGTCACCATGAATTGTTCTGTGAAGGACAAGAACCAAACGTTGGTAATGATAGGACATATTTTTTATTTAAATCAATCTGTCTCCCTGATCCCTCTTTCCCTGTCCCTCTATCTCTCTCTCTCCCTCACTCCTCAACATACTACAGGAAAACACACCCTTTATTAATCATCAGTTAATTTATCCTGAAGATATCTTAATTTATGTATTTAACTGATTCTAAGATTTGATGTACTTTATAATAAAACTTTGTATAAATTTATACTTCTTTTTCTGGTAAAGTTACACAGAGCTCCTTGAATTGTATAATTTTTATCTTTGTTCAAGTCTGGCTAATTCTTACTCATTTAATACTTATCTTCCTCCTTCACTGACTAAATCTCTTGCCATAGAATACTCTGTCTTTGGAATCATGAAAAGATACACCGAAGAACCACAGTCTACTCCTGTGAGAGTTCCCTGGCTAAAATATATTGCTTTTCCTTTTTGGTAGGAGGTGGTTATGGCAGACTCTCTTGCAGGTTAGATATTCAGAAGTTTTCAACTTTGACATTGAGTCCCTGACTGGAATAAAGTATGGGAATAGAAGACATTTTATAGTCTCTCATTTCTGTCCCGTCATATTTACTGACTGGAGAATGAAAAAAAAAAAAAAAAAAAAAACGTTGATTCTTTCAGTATTCTGATTTTCCCAACAAGAAAACTTTCTTAAATCTCAATCACATCCGGTATTCTCTCAGAAATATGTTTCCAGCCATATTTTCAGTTATGCTCAAAACTATGTGCAAACACATTTGTGGCAACCCAGCCAAAAGTGAGCTCCAAATGCATAGGATTCAGTAAGAATGTTATCAGTTAACGGGCAGCCTATGCTACAGCATTCTACATGTCTATGCCATTGATTTTCTCACACTTTTCTTTTATTGCTCCAAAGAATCCACATATCAACTGCACTAATCCCCTTACAAACTTAAATGTGTACCATCTATCAAGACTTCAACCTTCCTCATCTTATTGGGGTGACAACTCCCATGGATTCCATATGAATTCACATATTGGACTATTTCCTCAGCGTAAAAGTGCTATATAAAGCATGTTTGCACAATATGAGTACTGGGTTATTTAGCACAAGAATTTTGTTGTTCTTCACTGAATACAAATCTAAGTAAAGAAGATTTGCTGGTTGAGAATGCCTTATTATTCCTAGCCTTGTGGTTAGTGTGCTTGTTTGAGTGAATGGTCTCACAGTCTCACATGTTTGAAAACTTGTTCCCCAGTTGGTGGAACTGTCTAGGAAGGGTTAGGAGGTGTGGCCCTGTTAGAGAAGGTGTATCACTACAGGTGGCTTGAGTCCCAATGCACGCTTTACTTACCAAGATGTTAGATCTCAGTTGTTCTAGCCACCATATCTTGGTTCCAACATTATGGGCTCTAACCCTCAAACGCTCTAAGCCAAATTAAATGTTTTCCTTTGTAGATTGCCTTGGTCATAGTCCTTTATCACAAAAATAGAATAGTAATTGATATCATTATCTAGAATCTTGGGAATACTAGTCTAAAAAATCTTGACCATGATATTGCTCCCTACTATTCCTGGCGTACTTAGTATTGATAAAGCTATAAGCATGAGTAATAGATTTATACCTGTGCTTGGTGTGATCATCTGAAGAAGGAACATGACAACACAGTGTCCATAGAGACATAGTCCTGCAGTTCCCGTTGCACCTGTTAAAGCAAGGAGGCGAGTTACAAAGAGTGAAAACATGAATAAGAATTTGTAAAAGTCAAACGCAGACACATGGAAGAGGAGTAAATAGATTGATCACTCTGGGTGGAGATATTTGTAAAATTGTGGCATTCTTCGCCTGTTCTGACAGACCTAGAAAACGGATATAAGGAATAGGAGAAATTTACAGCCTGAGATAAGCATTTGAGAAGACCTTTGGTGACTGGCAGCAGTCTTCAATTTAAATATCTACTGCACTAACTCTTAATCTAAGTTAAGGCCAGTGAAAGGCAGTCTGAAATTTAGAGACCTTGGGTAAGGACAACTTGTCCCAGAGGGATAGAGCCTTCCATGGGATCACTAGCATGGATTCCCTAACATTTGGGACACTTTCCCTGTAACTAAGGAGCCTCATGGTTATCTGGTACCATCTGTCATAGATGTTTTAGTCATTTTCCTCACTACCAAACACCTGACAAGAATCCAATTAAGGCAGAAGAGTTTTATCCTGCTTCACAGTTTAAGAAGGAATATTGGGGAAGACTTGGTAGCCAGTGTGTAAAACAACATCGAGTCTGCAGTCAGGAAGCAGAGAGAAGATAGAAATGAGGCCGGGCTATCAATCCACAGAACCTGTCCCCAGTGACTACCTCATCCAAGTTCCACCTCCTTAAGTTTCCACATTTTGAAAAAACAATCTACCATCTGAGAACAAACTATTCACACATGTAAGCCTATGGAGTCTGTGCTTGTAAATATTTCTGTTCAACCGGACTTGATATAGAATCATCCAAGAGTTAGAACTCTGGGCATATGTAAGGGAGTTTTTATAACAGGTTGGGGAGGAGAGACATACTCTACCTCTACGCAACACTCTTCCATTGACTGAGCCCTTGGAATAAATATAACGGAGAAAGTCCTTCATAATAACGTATTCGTGATAATGTCCATCGTCTCTCTGCTTGCTGAAAGTAACCAGCTAGCTGCCTCATGTTTCTGCCACCATTACTTTCCTTCCAAGATGGGCTCATCCCTCAAATTTTATGCTGAAATAAAACTAGTCTCTCTTAAACTGCTTCCTTTTCAGGCTTCGTGGCACAACAATAAGGAGTGTAACTAATAAATCGGGCATCCAGGATTCAATCCACAACTCTCGATCCTTGACCTCATAGGATTACATGAATCTTCTCAGAACGACAATGCATTCATTCCAAATCAAGAAGTCACCATCGTCTTTAGTTTTCTTAATGGTGTCCAAGAGTTGGAAGTCTCTTCTGAGGCTCAAGGTGTAATCTCTTAAATGAACCACTCTAAAATGCAACAACAATCTACATACTTCCGATACGCAGTGGCACTGGACAAACATTCCCATGATAAAAGATGTTTATCTCTGTGCTTTGCTACTTACAAACAGCTCAATACACAAATGGCATTTTGAGTGACAACTGTATCATGGAGTGAGATCTATTCTGAGATATAACATTGAAAGGAACATTTTTCTTTATTCCTTCTCAAACCGCACTCCAGAAAGTGAGCCCATTATTTGCTAAGAGTCGACGGTACAAGAGTGAGTGTCAGCTGTTACATAAAGAAAACGAGATAAGTTTTTCTCCGCAGGGTGACTGTTACTCAATCCTTTTGAGTCACTCTCTAGCTATCACTAGTCTTCAGATATAGGTCAAGTGATGGGAAATATAGGCACAGAGAGCCTTTCATGAAGCACAGGGAGAGGAAAGATAGAAAAGAAGATCAACTATGGAAAAGCAACCTGTCCCCAGATCTCACTGAATGCCCTCACTTACTTGACCCTGGTGAACCCGGGTCAGCTCCCTTTGTTCCTGCAGAGATGGTCCCGGTGGATCACCCAGATGACTGACAGTGCTTCAATGATTGTTCTGTAGTCAGGGCAGTGCATTCCAGAGGCACATGGGAGCCAGAAGAGCTCATTACCAAAGGTTCTTCTTGGCTGTCACACTCTGGACATCTGATTTGCTAACTCTGATATTTATATTACTTTCCAAGGGAAATTTCCAGTAGACAGATGACCTCAACATGTAAATTAATCACTATTCACTTGTCATTACTCAAGACCTAATGTGGCTCTCCTCCCCGTAGGAAGAGGCAAAACAAAATCTGATTCACAAATGTCATGCATAAGCAGGGAGATCAAGAGCTGTGATAATTTGATTTTAAAAATATGTGTCTGTGCTTAGAAAGAAAACAGAGATGAATAGAGGCTGCCAGTTAGATTAGGCATTCAAGAGAGGTTTCAGAAAGCCAAGGATTACTCCAAGGAGCCTTAAAACAAAAGACCCTCAAGCCCGGTTAAACAAAGGAATACAGCAGGTGCTCTATGCTGTGAGCAAAATAACGCTGAGAATACAAAGTAGAAAATCTATACAAAGTATACCACTGCGAGATTCAAGATGGCAGCTGGGCAGTGAGCAGAGACTGCCAAGGTTCTGGCCGCTGCTCCATCACGCCCACTCAAGACGCCCACAGCCCATCACATGTTCCTGGAACAGGAGATGCTACACTGGCACTGGGTCCAGCAAGGAGAACTAGGGAATGTGAAGTAGTTGAAAAGACACAGTGGTGGTCACAGATCTGGAGGAACTTAGACTGTGAGTCAGAGAGGAAACATGGCAGAATATGAAGTGGAGGAGGCGAGCTGGGAGCAGGGTCTGATGGAGCAGCACCTCCACTGTGTGGATCTCTGGTACTTCATTACTGCCTGCAAGACAGTGGGCTCCCATCAGCCCACCCATGGGTGCTGCCTGAGACATGGAGGAGGCAAGCTTTGAGAGGAGTCTGGAATGAAGGATCAGACCCACGGAGACAGAACGCAAGATGGCATCAGAGCAGTAAGCAAAATCCAACAGAGCTCAGACCACTGCCTGTCTGTCCCCTCCTCTCAGCCTCCGCCTCTCCTACCCCTCAGGTATTCATGGACCAGGAGAACTACACTGGTGCCTAGGCAGGCAGGAGGAACTTTGTGAATTAAAAGTGGAAAGAGGCAGGGTCAGTGACACATTTGGAAAGACAATTGGCTGGGAGTGGAGAGGAAAAGTAGCGGAGTGGCCCCACAGGCTCCACCTGCACGGAGGACGCTGGCCTGGAATTTCTTACTTCTACTTAGAACACAGACATGAAGAAAATAATTCATTAAATTCACTACAGGAAAATCACACACACACACACACACACACACACACACACACACACACGTGGACTCCATTATATTTTAGACAACTACTCTGAGTGGCCTACCCTGGAGTGGTTGATATACCCAGTATCGCTCCATTGGAGTGGTTTGCCCTTTCCCAGCAGGTATAAATGGCAATTCAGTAACTGACCTTTACCCTAGCGTTCAGATTTTCATTTATCCATCCACTCATTTAGTCACTCATTTTTTAAAGTATATAAAAATAAAATATAAGATCAAACAAAAGCTGTCGCATCAAAATTGCAGAAGACGAAACAGCAGAAGGAAAAAGCCCAAGAGAAAGCAAAAGAATGAGAGACCCACTCATTCACACACTCAGGAATCCCATAAAAACACTAAACTGGAAGCCTCTCTCTCTCTCTCTATATATATATATATATAGATGTGTGTGTGTGTGTATATATACACACATATACATACACACACACACATATATGCAGAGGACCTGATGCAGACCCGATTAGGCCCTGAGCATGCTGCCTCAGCCTTCATGAGTTCATATAAGCTTTTCTCTGTTGATTTAGAGGGCCTGGTTTTCTTGCTGGCCTCCATCCCTTCTGGCTCTTACACTCATTCTGTTTCCTCTTCTCCATGATTCCTGAGCTCTGAAGGAAGAGATTTGATGCAGACACCCCATTTGGGGCTGATTGTTCTAAGGTATCTCACTCTCTGTATGATGACTGGCTCTGGATCTCTGTATTTGTTCTCACGTGCCGCAGGAGGAAGCTGATTCGATGATGGTTAAACAAGACACTAATCTATGGGCGTGGCAGAATTTCAGTAGAAGTCCTTTTATCACTATCTTTTTCTCTTTTTTTTAGACGAGTATTATTTGGTTTTACCCTAGGTCGTTGGGCTATCTAGTCCCAGGTTTTCGGTCACACAAGCAGTGCTGGGTATCTTCCACCTTGCGGAGTAGGCCTTAGTCAATTCAGTTAACAGTTGGTTACTCCCACAAGCTTTGTGCCATTATTCCCCTGGTATACCTTGCAAGCGACACATCATGGCAGATCAAAGGGTTCGCTTCACATTTCTCTTTTGGTAGTATGCAGAGTACCTTCTTGTACCAAAGACACTAGAACATAGGAGTGAAGGCTCTATGTAGGTACCAGCTCAACAACTCAAGGTTCAATCAAACTGGGACAGTAATCTGGTAATGTGTTTCCATCAAACAAAAATACAGTGTCCCTTAATGAGTTCCACCCACAAATGAACTTTTTTCAAAGCAATTGGAATTAACTATTTTTCTTTGTCTTTAAAAGTTATTTTTGTTCTGGTTTTCTCAAATTTATCTAAGATGCTCATACTGTGAGCACCCTCACAACCCTACTGCTATTCCCAGATAAAAGCCCTCTTCTTTCTAACACATATTAAAGGTGTACCTAGAGGGTGATGCTCTCCTATAGACTCTGCCTACAGAACTAGGGATGAATTTCTTCTCTCCTCTCCCTCATAGACAGCTCATGAAGAAGACAGGATAAGCTTGTTACAGCTCTAAGCTGCTAAAGGTCATAGGGCTTCTAAGGAAACGTCACCCCTAGTGGAAATCCAGTTAAAATACTAAGGCGTCTAATTTCATAAAGTAGGTTGCATTTATATCACTAGCGAATGTAACTTGTTTTATATTTTCCAAAACCCAAAACTACTTGCCAACTCTCTGAGTTTCTTAGAGCCGTTGATTATCACTGCCACAGGCTCCACACATTTTTCCCTTTGTTCCAACCACTATATTAATACTTTGATGAAAACTACCCAAACCTGATTCTGTTATTTGGGAAGGTCCTGATCCTTGGTGAAGTATGGACTCGCTGGCTTATGAACTCTCTTCCATGCATGTTTTATGTCATCTCAGTACAGAGCGCTGATGTATTAACCACATCCTCATTGGCCAAAACATTCTATGCTCTCTTTTATTTACCAAGCTGTAAAATTTCAAATCTTACTATATTACTCAGGATTCTCTGGAAGAGCAGACTGATGAAATGAACTCACACAGACACAGACACAGAAACAGATACACAGACACACACACACACACACACACATTTTTCAAGCTGTCCTTTCCTGCTAGTCCAATGGCTGTCTTCCAACAGAAAATCCAAAAATCCAATAGCTCTTCAGTTCTCAAGCCTGAATGTCTCAGCTGGTCGTCAGTGTATGTCAGAATCCTGACAGGGGGCTCGGAGTTAAGAAAGGGGACCTGCCAAGATGGGTGAGGGAAGCAGGCAAAAAGCAAAAGCTTCCTTCTTCCATGTCCTTTATAGAGACTGCCACTAGAAGGTGTGGCCCAGATTTAAGATAGGTCTTCTAATGTGAAATAATCTGTAAAAGTGACGTCCAGCTGACTGGGTTTTAGTTAATTCCATATGTCGTCAGGTCAAAATCCAAGAGCAGTCATCACACCGACTGCTGTACTCATTTCTGCTTCTGGGTATTACTGTAAATCCACTTCTAATAGCCATTAGTACCCACATCATTAATTAAATAACGCTGGATCTTGGATTTACTGTACCAAATAAACCCACTACTCACCTTTAAGTGTGCCTTTCACAAAGCCTCAAGATATGGACCGAATGTCATGACTGTAAGAGTAGTTCCAACTTGGTTTCCTACAGAATCTTCCTTTCCATCGGAAATTCTACAAGTGTTGCCTTTACTGCTGTATTCCTATAAATATTCAGCCTTTTGGAATTCCTACCAGAATCACACGAAAACCTTGCTTGTAGCTTTAGAGTCTTTATCTAATTTGTTTACGTAATCTTTTCTTGATTCCTTCCAAAATCTGATTCCAAAGACTCTACCACATTTTCAGGTATATAGTAATGACAAAGACATCCCATTCTGATGTCAAGTCTATGTGCTAATCAGTTATCTATTCCTATAACAAATATATAAGTTAATAAACTTAAAGGAAACAAGGTTTATTTTTATTCATTTATTTATTAAATTATTTGATAATATTTGGGATCTCAGGTCATAATCAAGGAACATGTAGCTTTTAGGCCTTTCGTACTGAAGCAGTACATACGATGGGGATAGATGGTGCAGCAAAGTCACTTACCATGCCTGGGAAGCTAGCGAGGAAGAAGGGGCCAAAACACTACAACTTCTTCTGAGGGCATACCCACAGTAATACAAAGAACTTTCATCTAAGCTAGAAGAAACTCTTAAAGACTTCACTGTCCCCACCCCATAACACCAAGCTGTAGATCTTGTAAGCCTTTACTTGGGAAGGTACCTCAAACTCAAATTATATCAGTTAATATATTATTGCATGTCTTTTGAATTATAAATTTTTATTATCTCTCTTTTATTTTTATGACAAATTCATTGAAAATTTTGAAATAAATGTATATATATATTTGGATACATATATATGCATATATGCATATATGCACATATACATATATATACACATACATATACATATATATACACACATATGCATATATATACACACACATATACATATATACACACACACACACATATATATATATGTGTGTGTGTGTGTGTGTGTGTATTTCTCTCAGTTTGGGTATGTTCTTAGACATTCTGTGAATTGGAGACTTTAACTTTGGTAATTTGTTTAGTGTGTGTGTGTGTGTGTGTGTGTGTGTGTGTGTGTGTACATGCTCATGTGCACAGACATGCGTGTGCATACCATAGCACAGATGTGGAAGTAATACAACAACAGGGAGAGTCAGTTGTCTCCTTCTACCGTATGGGTTCCAGGGACCAAACTCAGGTCTACAGGTTTGGTAGCAATCACTTTTACCTACAGAGCTATCTTGCCAGCTCCTAGGCTTTGTTTTAATCAAGGAGGCAGAAAAGGGAGTCATTTATATATTTATATCTAGTGAAATAAAATCTCTGATTATCTCCCACTTTTAAAACTGTTACCAACCGTTGCTACTTAGTGGTCAGATCATGAATATAGTCATCCATTGGTTTCCATGAGAGATTAGCTCTAGGATCCACTTAGATATGAAAATCTGATGATATTCACATTCCTTGAAAAATATTATGACGTTTGTATATAACCTATGAAAATCCTCTCAAAGACATTAAAAGACGTTCAGATCATTCATAATACCTAACATATTACAAATATTATATAAGCACTCGGAATGCTGTGTTATTTGGGGATTAATGGCAAAGATACCACTAAATCTTCAGTATATTTTAAAATAAAATTTTGAGCTGTAGTTGGTTGATTCTGAACATGTGGAAACTGTAAAGACAGAGGGCCAATTATGTTTGCAAATTCTGTTTTGTTAAATAGTGATTACTTTGAAACAATACCATAAATAATAATTTTAAATGACTATTTTGCTGAATTATTTATTACATACTAACATGCTTTTATACATTTTATATACTGTATGCTTTTTATATTTAGGGGAAGTTTTTGAGATAATTTTTGTGCGCTCAACTGTAACAGTGGATTTTAAAGGCTTTGCCTATTTTTTTCTCCTACTTTTGAAAAATCATTTTGAGTAATTTGAGCAAACTAGGAACTCAAAACATCTTTTCCTTGGAATTTGATAATATTGTTTCTAACATACAGCTTTGGAAATTGTTTGAACAAGGCTTACCTAATAGTACATCTTTTTAGAAATGCAATAGTAAGAAATCAACAGGAATTAATTGTGGCCTTAGGAGTTACTGTCTTTTTACAAAAACTATTGGGACAAGAGCACTATTGGAACACAGAGTGACTGGAAACTCTGCACTGCCTGGGGGAAGCTTAGATGAGTCTCATTCAGGCACTGCTGTTGGCCCCGCCCACTTCCTCTCCCTCTGCCTGTGCGCTCTGGGCAGCCTCATAGTGCCACCTCGGCCACCACAACTACAGCCACTGCTGCCCTAGCTTCTTTGCCCAGCGTTTCATATTCAGCGTAGATAGAAACTATAACATACCTCATTTCTTCAAACAGCAAGGAACAGCAACTCCACGATTGAGCCATTTTGTCTACATTTTCCCTCCATATGTGAAAGTTCAAAGTTTAAGTTTATTTGAAAAAATTTGTTCATTTTACCTCAGAATTAGAGTTTATTTTGCAAAACCTGAAGTCAGTGTAAATAAGGTCCCTTGACCCAGAGGTGGCTGGGTCCCTCCCCTCAGACTATTCAAATAGGGTGAAAGAAAAAAAAATCACTGAACAGTCAGACAGAAACCCACCAATCACTGAGCTCAAAATTCCACCAATTACTGAGCTCAAAATCTCACCAATCCTAGGCCACCATGGAAAGCTCCCCATCCCCCAAGAAACCCTATATAAGAAACCCTGAGCGTTTTGCTCAGGTCTCTGCTCAGCGGAGATTGCTGCCTTTCTCCCAAGTAGAGGCAGCCACACCCCTGAGGTTTTTCTCTCCCAATAAACCTGTTTTGTGAGATTTGCTGCATGAGGCTGTCTTTGTTGTTAAAGCAAAGCAAAGTGGAGCAGAGCAGAAAACACCTCAACTCAGCCTAGAATATCTTCTCAGAGTTGCAAAGAGGGAAAGTTTCTCTTGGAGCAGATTAGAGCAAAGTGGAATTGTTACACTGTAACACTCCAGATCAGCTTGGGACGCCCTCCCCACCTCACAGCTGTGCGGTCCCTTGGCTCCTGACTGCCAAGGCGCATTTCCTCTCCGAGTTCCATAAGGACGCCTTTCCGGTCTCATAGCTATGTGGTTACCTGGCTTCTAACTGCCAGGATACCTTTCTCTAAGAGCTGTGAACACTTCCATTGGGGACACCTTCCCCACATCAAAGCTATGTGGTTCCTTGGCTCCCAATTGCCAGGGCACCTTTCCATCCTTGTCCAAGCTGAAAAACACGACTGTAGCACACCATGCCTACAAAAGCCATGGGCTCTTGCCTGAGAAAACTAGGATGCATATCTCTCAAGGTAACTAGGTCAAGTCATCATCTCCATGGTTCCCTGCAGTTGGTGAAACTGTTTTGTGAAGGATTAGGATTCCTCCTTGTGGAAGGAGGCATGTTAAAAAATACAAGATAGGTGCAATCTCTCTCCCTCTCCCTCTCCCTCTCCCTCTCCCTCTCCCTCTCTCCCTCTCCTCTCCCTCTCCCTCCTCCCTCTCCCTCTCCCTCTCTCTACCCTATCTTCCTTCCTCCTTCCCTCCAACTTGCAGGTAAGATGTCAGTGCTTGGCTTAGTGCTCCAGCGTCATACCTATCTGCTTGTTGAGTTGCTTCCCACATTTATAGATTCAAAGTCCCAATAAAGCCTTTCTTCTATAAGCTGCCTTAGTCATGATATATTTTCACAGCAATAGAAAAGAGATAAAGAAAAGCAACAAGTTTGTAAAGAATGTCCAAGGAAGATTAAAACAGTAATTTTTAGTAAATGGAATACATAAGAGCATTATAATATGATCTGTATTAAAAGCAATGTCACAAGATGTGCTTGGTGAGACCGAGCAGCATTGACCCACTAGAGGATGCTGATATTTGAGATAGAGAAGTCAGTAGAAACACTGACCTTTGTGTTGAAAGAGAAGTATTAAAAACCATCTGCAATGCACAGTAATGACTCTCTGGCTTACTTGTGATGACAACATAAAAGAAGCCTGAGCTCTCTGTGAGGACAGACTTGCAGTAAAAATAAGCTTACTTATGAAAGAGAAAAAGTGAAAAATGTCCCTTAGATTACTAATGTATTACTTATATAAAACCCATGCTCTATGTATGTCTTGTTTTGCATCAGCAGCAGGCAGAAATGTAGGCATCATAAGACCTTTTTTAATTTTTGAGATTATAATTTAATTACAACATTTCTTCATTCCCTTTCCTCCCTCCAAGCCTTCCCATAAACCCCTTGCTGCTCTCCTTCAAATTCTTGGCATCTTCTTTTACTACTTTTTATTGCATGCATATATATATTTATTGCATGCATATATTTATTTATTTATTATTTATTTATTTATTTATTTATTGCATTGCATGCATATATATCTTCCTAAATGTAACCTGTTGATTTCATATGATGTGACTTGTATGTATGCTTCCAGGGCTGGTGATTTGGCATTGGACAACCGATTGGTTACTCTTCCCTGTTGAAGACCATCTCTTCTGCTCCCAGCTTTCCTTGGCTGCCTATAGTCCTTTGTGTAGTGTTGGAGCCTGGTGGGCTTTTCCCTGTCTGGTTTGGCTGTCCGTGATGTTTTCCTTGTTCTTCCAAAGTTTAGGCAACTTGTGGACAAAACTTTTTGTATAACATCAATAATATGCAAATGAGTGGTATTAAAAAAAAATATCGTCAGGAAAGCTATCACAATTAACAAATCAGTTATCCAGTCATTGTATAAGGGAAACTGAGGATCTGAAAGAGAGACTAAAGAAGGTGAAAAATTAGGAAACTCGTGCGAGTGTGTACTACTAGAACAACTTTTTTAATAGCATTTCATATTTTTTTACTTGTTTATTTATTTGTTTACTTGTTCTAGAATGTCTCCAATTAGGGCTGAATACTGTGATGTACACCTGCAGTATCAGCACTGGGGAGGCTGATGCAGCCATGAAACCACAGCAGCATGGTCTCTCAAGCAAGATTTGCACACTGAAAACAACAGTTGACATGTCCAATATGGCTGACAGAAATCTCAGAGGACTCTACCCTAGATGGAGAGCTACAGGCAATTGGTGCAAATGAGAGGGAAAACCAGTCTCTTCTAGGTATGATCATCTGCAATAAGTTATTGAATCCCAAATAGTTAGCCCTAAACACATAAACATATGAGCAACAATAAATGGACTCAGAAAATTGTACTTGTGTATTATATATGAACACACACACACATTACATATTATATGTATATTAGTAATTATTAAAGAAGAGAAGATCATGAATTTGAGAGGGAATGGGGGCCACATGAGGATTTGGAGGTGGGAAACAAAAGGGTGGAAATAGTGTGATTATAGTTGTTATGTATAAAACTTTGAATAATAAAAATAAATAAATAATAAAAATGAGCAATTCTGAAGTATGTATGGCAGCCTAAAAGATTGCCAAGTAGGTCAAGGGATCTTGTACATAAAAATAAAGTTGGAGACATTATATATTAAGCTACAATTTTTTTTCCAGTGCTGAGGACTGAACCCAGTCTTAATCTTGCTAGGCTAGTCTATACCACTGAACTAATTCTTCGACTCTCAAACTCTCTTACAAATGGATACAGTAATGGAAACAGTGGAGTGCTGACAGAAAACAGACATATTCATCAGTGGAACAGAAGAGAGAGCCCAGAAACATACCAGTGTGCATGTAGTCAACTGGGGTTGACAAGAGAACCAACTATATGCAACTGAAACAGTTTACTATCTTCAGTAAATGGTGCTGGGCAAACTGGGTGTTCACATGTAAAAGAATGATGTCAAACCCCTGTATTACATCATATACCAAAAAAATCAAATCAATAGATTAAACATGTAAATCTAAGGCCGAAACCATAAGACTTCTAAAAGGAAACATAAGAAGAATGGTTGGCAGTGACCCCAGCAATGATTTCTTGAACACAGCACCAAAGACACAGACAACAGAAGCAAAATTAGGAGGAACTACACAAAACCAAAAGCTTCTGCACAACAAAGGTAATAAACCAGGATGAAAAGACAGCTGTTGAAACAGGAAAATTATTTGTAATCCATATATATAATCAAAGGTTAGCACATACATTGTGGAAGTTTATTTTTAGTTATGTATAAAATAATTGTTTTGTGCATTGTTAGGTGAAGGGCTGCCTAGGTCTTGACATTTGTATTGTCTGCAGGTGTTGGATTTATGTGGGGGATGTTAGATTGCTCAGGATCTGCATGTGCTATCAGTAGAACACCTGAGGAGTTCTGAATCAATAAAAAATGCCTGAGCTCAGATGCTCGGGGTTCCATTGTCCAGTATGGCACTGTCCAGAGTAGTGGTTCCCTCTGCTGGGGTCTGGAAGGATTTGCACCTATAAGAATGCCTCCCTGTCTTTCTTGGTGAGCCTACATAGCAACTAACAACTACAAATGGCACCTGAAATGTGGGGCACAACATCAAGCCAGCTAATCCAACATGGAGAATCCAACATGGAAGAAGAAAAAGAAACTCCAGACCTCACAGAGTTTGTTTTGTTTTTGTTTTGTTTTATGTTGTTTTGTTTTGTTTCATGCAAACCTGTCCAGATACTGGTGAGGTGAGGTGGTCCTGACAAAACACGGCTGCTATGATGATGAGAACTCCACCTCACGAGGAAACCCTTCCTGCTGACAAGGCGACTAGTTGTTTTCCCTGCAAACCAGACTCTATCTTAAAATATGGAAAGTGTTTCCTTAGGGTCAGCACACAGAAGTGGTCTTCCAGAACTGGCTGAGGTTGTATCTTGTGCCGGTAGCCAAATGTGGTACTGTAAGAGTCACCTAGGTGGTACTAGTTTTGAAGGCATGAAGGGTCATGGAGAGCAACTGAGGCTTGGCATTATTAGAGGCCATGAGAGGCCACTGGTGAGGGTGAAGTCTCAGGAGTAGTTGAAGGCCAAGGTTGAAGGGGTCATGTAAAGAGGTTGAGGCTTGGCACCATGAAGAGAGCCCAACAGAGGCCATTGGTGAAGGTGCAGTCTCAGTAGCAGTTGAAGGCCCAGACTGAAGGGGTCATACAGACAAGTTGAGGCTTGGCACCACGAAAAGAGCCTTGGAGAGGCTATTGGGAAAGTGCAGCCTAGTACCAGCAAGGGTCCCCAGCATTCTGAATATGTCAGTACCATGAGACAAACACCAAGAATAGCAGCAACAGTGATGTGAGGCCATCAAGAGCCTGGGGGACAAGTTGTATGTGCTGCAGAGGTCAGAACCCAAGAAGTTACCCAAGCCCATTGGAGGAACCCAGAAGATTATGAGTGAATTCCAGATAATTGTACATTGATAATGTTTTTCTGCTGTCTGAAGACATTGTGAAAAGCTTGATAGATGTTTGGTTTCATTTGGACCTATGCATTAGTAACCCTTGTGGCTGTTCCTCTTGTAAATAGTTTTGCTGGTGTAGTGTTAGGTTGTGTTGTAGAGATAAAGAAATTATTTGATTGGCTTATACAGAAAATGGGAATTATTGTAGATGCTATTTTTAGTTGTGTTTAAAATAATTGTTTGGTGTTCTGTGGGGTGAGGGATTCCCTAGGTTTCAGCATTTTGTGTTGTCTGCAGGTGTTGGCTTTATGTGGGGAATGTTAGATTGCTCAGGATCTGTATGTGCTATCAGTAGAACACCTGAGGAGTTCTGAATCAATAAAAACACCTGAGCTCAGACGCTCAGGATTCCACTGACCAGTGTAGCACTTGCCATAATAGTGGTTCCCTCTGCAGAAGTCTGGCAGGGTTTGCATCTATGAATATGCATCCTTGTCTTTTTTGCTGAGCTGCCACAACAGTGTACTACTACACACATATGAAACACAGAATAGTAGGTGCTCTTTTGTCCATTGTTAATGATGTGTAAATTGGTTCACCTTGGCAATTACTTATAGAGTTATACATATACTCAACATATAATCCAGCTCAATTTAGAGTTATTATTTCCTAAGAAATTGCTGACTATCTCTGTGTGGTCACTAAGCTTGAAAAATCTTTGATAATCAGGAATAATTTAGAGGTTGAGATGGTCCTTGTTCTGCTCTTGTGGCTCCATACATTTTCTCCTAGGGGATTTTCAGAAGTGAGAAGAAGCACTTAGTTGAATGAAAATGTTCAGAGAAGCTTGGATTTTGGTGTTTGTTTTCTCACCTTGTATCTGTGTGTTTATATGAAGATCAATGGTTTTATTTTCCTTGGACAATAATGAATGGGGATTCTCTTATTCCCTGGTTCTAAAAATTCTATAAAAGTTGGAATGTTGTAATTTTCAGTTAAGGTGTTTAAAATACCTATCTATACATATTGTTTCCCAGGTCTATATAGCAAGATGATGGAAAATAGAGGAATAAAGAAAGCTTTGCTGAGACCCTATGACTCTAAAATTCTCACTTACGGTTGGAAAGTTAGGCTGAAAATAAAGTAAAATAAAATGTTTCTTTGCTTTGATTGGTGATAACTCATATCTACATGCATTTTCATTTAAGCCTCTAAATAATAAAGAATTACCAAGCATCAGAAACACATTTTTGTATAATTATATCAATCATTAATTTGCTTCAAAATAATGGCCATATCTTATCAGAAATGGATATTCTTAGATGACATATAAATGTTCAGAATATTTGTTAGCACTGGAAATCAATGGGGAAAGTTCTTATCTAACATGCTTTCAGTGTAGACTGTGAGCTCCAAATACGTACTGAAACTTGACATGGACCAATGGATTCATATTGACAGTTAAGTAACCACAGAAGATACTTAAAAGTGAGTCACTGGATTCAATTATATTTTCTTGTTATGTGTCTTTCTTTTTTGGGCAGAAGGAACAAGAGGATCTGATGTCCAGTGCCACTGAAAACTCTGTGAACTCACACGGAGTAACCCTAGTCCTTGACACCTATAATTTTAATGTTGGAAAATGGTTCTCTGAGATATCTCTAAATCCAGAGCTTCTCTGGGGGATGATCATATTCTCACAGAACTAAATATCAAAGAAACAAACTTCTAGGACAATTAAAGCAACTAAGGCATATCCCATAACTATTGATTCCATTTACCTCTCTTCCGGAATGGCAGATACACAGCAAAGAGTACCATAGTACAGGCTAAGAAACTCAGCGCTTGAACAAGCCATGAGTTAAACACAAGGAAACAGCTAGGCAGCCAATTCGATGCCCACCCTAGAACAGAGAATGGTAGAATGTACTGAGAGGATCACATGATTTCAGGATACTAACCTATGGACAATTAACTGGAAAGGCAGGAATTGCTGTCTCATGCCATCTTGATCTAGTAGGGCTCCTGCTGAAAGTTTGGGTTCTAAGTAGTGGCCAGATTAAATGAGAGGGAGTTGCTGTACTCGCAGGCCTGGACTTCATGAAGCTCAAATTGAATCCATTCCATTTTGAGCTGAACTACTTCTTTAAAAAAGGAAACCATTCCTTTATTTTTCATGATTTATTTTTTCATTTGTTTTATTATTTCATTGTATGTTCCTTTAGGGATATAGAAGTGACGATGGGAATTGAAAGCTCATAAAACATGTCAAAAGACACCATCCCTGAGAATGGTCATGTCTTGGGAATCTCAATGTTATCAATGTGAAGTTCAACATTTCTAAGATGAAAAACAGTTATGAATGTGTTTATGGTAAACATGGCATTGGAAGATCAATGCCATTGAGCTTTGCCTAAACACTCACATGACTCATAATCAAATCTCTTAAAAATCCCTTAATGACTCTACCCTTGTCGTATCATTACCTGGTCTTATGCAAAAACAGCAGATGAATATCAGAAATATAAAGAGTATTATGAATGCAGTGAAAGTTAAACTTCCCATCCAAAAGTGGTCTTGATCAAAGAGGTCATCTAAAAGAAAGGACAGAATGACTTAGAACCACTATGAACACCACAGACAACTTCACAGGGTTGGGAATTTGTTGATCCTGAACAGCCTCCTTCTCCTTACAGTCCTGAAATCCGATGTCTGGGGTGTGGTCATTCTACAATGTCCCTATGTCCTTAGAAAAAGCCTCCAGACTCATTTCCATGACTTTCCATTTTAAAATCATTCACTTTCACTACATATTTCAACATATCTCCTCCCACCCCCCTTTTGGAAGGGTTTCACTATGTAGCCTAGATTGTCCTTGAATTCTCCATCATCCTTACCTCTGCCCTACAGGTGCTGGGATTTTAGGCACGTGTCATCAAGTCTGCCTTCAATAATTACTCACGTGTGATGCTATGCTTCTTCTGCGGTTGCAGAAGTCTTTCCTATGGACACCCACATGGTCGGAGAAAGAGTCTATTTCAGTTTATTTTCTAATCTTCTAAGTATAAAAGAAGTTTTGAGAGAGAAAGAGAGAGAGAGGAATAAAAAAAACCCTCTACTCTCAAGAAAGGAAACGATTCCATGAAGTGAGATCTAAGGTATATACACCTCACCCTCATGGCCTTCTTCTACAGTCAGCCTCTAACAGCCATGTTAGCTAAAGGTGATTACTATACACAAGATACAAGCTTTTCCTGAGTAGTGATACTACCTCATTACACCTTCAAAGACTGAGTAATACAAGAATAAGTAGTTTGAGTTCTAGTTATATCTATTACTACTGGTTTTATTTGCTTCTGTCAGCTATCATTCAGTACTGTACCCAAATGGCAGAACAACTACTAAATGTCACATGAGAATAATAAAAGATTTTGGATAAACTTATTTAGCATTTATCAAAACAAAAACAAACAAACAAACAAACAAAACACATGAAGTTGGGCACGAGGCACAGTGGCACACACATTTAATCTGAAACTTCAAAAGAAGAGACTTGAGGATCTGTGTACATTTGAGGCCAGACTGGTCTACTCCAGTAAGTTCTAGGCCAGTCAGGGTTACTTAGTGAGGCTTTGTATCAAAACCAAAACAAACAAACAGAAAAAGAACAACAAAAATCATAAGTTGAGGTCTCAGATGGTAAAACTGCTTGCCAGGCAAGCTTCCAGACCCAAGTTTAGTTCCAGGGACCCACTGTTGAAGAAGAGAACTAATTCAAGAAAGTTGTCCTCTGAACTTTATACATTCACTATAGTGTGTGTTCACATGTGCATACACACACACACACACACACACACACACACCAGTTAAATAAAATAAAATTTAAAAACAAAACATTGGTTATATAATCATTTCCTAGGATACATATTCATATCCTAGATAAGAAAAACAGACCAAATATATCCACAACATGCTTAAAATGACCAAAACATGTATCATATTAAACTTACACAAAATACTGTGAGTCTAATGGAATAGCATTAACTGCCCATAAAGCTGTAATATGTTTTTATTACAGATTGTGATTGTTTACTTGCACCCTAATACACGTGTCATAGCACCTGACATACTTATACTACTGAAACCCATATGACAAGATTGCACTCAAAGAGAACTCCATAATATAATGAGCCTTTTTAAAAATATATTATTCACCTCCCTAATTTTGTCTTTAAGCTTATAGATCAGCAGCCAAACCTGCCGACAATACTCACTTGCTAGGATGACACTCGTTTGCTTCTCTTCACCTGTTACAGGGTTGAAAATGCAGCACGTGATACTGCCCTGTGACCTGTTTGTGAGAAGAGTCATGTTCATATGGAAAAACCTGGCTTCGTCCTGTGAATACGATCTTGATGAATGTGGAAGCGCCTTCCCTCTGCTGTCTCTCCACTCCATCTGGGGTTGTGGGAACCACCCTCCTGAGGTACACCCCACCACGAGTCCATCAGCATCAGGAGCCAGAACATGGATCTGTGTCTCCAATCCAACTGCTGGAGAAAATGGGAAAAATAATCAAGAATCAGCACATTGTTCTGAGGGTGAATTCACAAATTCAAAGATCAAAGAGTCATAATAAGTGTATTCTATAATCCCAGAACATTTGTGAATCAATTCCATTTCAGATTTACAAGTTAGACTTGCCTGTTGCTATGTGATGTCTGTCTACTGCGTAGTGTACTTTGAGGCAGATGCATGACTTTTACTCATTATTTGAATATTTTAGTATTTTCTAAAGAAAGCATCTCCAACAAACGGAGCTGGGGAAACTGGATGTTCACATGCAGAAGAATGAAATTAGAGCAGTATCTACCACCTTGCACAAAAACTAACCCCAATGGGTCAGAGACATAAACATGAAACCTGAAACACTGAAACCACTAAAAGAAAACACATGCAGAACCCTACACTATATAAGTTTAGAAAATGACATTCTGAATAGGACTCCATTTGCCCAAGAATCAAGGTCAACAGCTGATGAGTGAGACTTCATAAAACTAAAAGGCTTCTGTACAGCTTAAGAAACAGCCAAACAGGCGAAGAGGAAGCCCACAGGAGGGGAAAAACCTTTGCCATTTGACAGAGGATTAATAGCCAAAATGAGTAAAGGATTCATGAAAAAAGATATAAGAAAAGAAAGAATAGGAAAGGAGATGAGAGAGGAGGGGAGGGAAGGAGACGGGAGGAAAGGAATAATCCATTAAAAATATTGGCCTGGGACCTGAATGAAGAGCTCTCAAAAGAAGAAAAAGGTTGCTAAGTAATACCTCAAAAAATGTTTATCACCCATAGTAATTATGGAAATTCAAATCAAAATAGCTTTGAGATTTCATTTTACTCCAAGTTAACAGAAAAGATTACCACAACTAACAACACATGCAGAAGGATGTTAGGAAAAGGGAGACTTTATTCATCTGGTAGGGTTGAAACAGGTGCAACCACTTTGGAAATCAGCATGGAGAATTCTCAAAAAGGTAAAAGTAAATCTATCTTATGTCCCAGGAATAGCACTGCTTAGCATATGGCCAACAGACTTGATCTCCTACTACATGCTCGCTCGGCTGTGCTCATTGCTGCTCTATTCACAACAGCTAGCTAGCAAATGAAAGCAACCCGAATGTCCTTCAACATATGAATGGATAATGAAAAATGTGGTACAAATACAGCATGGGAAAATAGTCAGCTGTAAAGAGGAATAAGATTACGAACTTTGCAGGTGAATGAATAGAGCTAGACAAGATCCAGAAGGACGAATGTCACATGTTCTCTTTCATCAGAAGCTACTAGCTCCAAATCTTCAGAGTGAGTACATATCTGGAATAACTGAAGAAACCTGGAAAGTGAAATGAGACCATGCCTGGCTGAGAGGGTAGGAGAGCAATAGAAAGAAAAATACCAGAGTACAAGTACTCGTGTTGGAAAAATGGGCTAATTAGGAAGGAGGGGAATGATAGGTACAGAAGAAGAGAGGAAAGTAAAGTAATAATAGTAGGTGTATCTTGATAAGTTTTAAGGAATCATAGTATTAGCTATTAACCTAAAAATATACGATGTATATAAGTCTATGTAAAAATATACATATATGGTTTAAATGAAATTTTCTCATCTGGACTGACAATGCTCCCTCCAAGAGCCAAAGACAGCCTAGCAAAACATCCAACACCAGAATCTTCTTTTGAGCTATTGGTCAGGGTTGTCCAAGAGATTCTCAGAACATTAAGGCTATTGCAATTGTACTTGGTTGCCCCCCAGAAGTGGAAGATAAGTCCCTATTGCTAAAGATACCATACCATGTACTTCAGGTGCAGGACCCAGAGGTCCCTGAGCTGGATCTACCTGAAAGCCTTCTCCCTGATGCTCATGTTCATGATAACAGAAACTTCTGAAAGAGGGAAGCAACCAACATTTGCTTCCAGCTATTATGCAGCTATGATGTCCTTGAACCACATCAATGACCAGCATGACACAATAACCCTAAGGGTGCAGTAGTGGCACACATACTTTGGTGGTAACCAACAGCTCTTCTAAGTGGACTTAAAAACCACTAACAAGAGGGAAATGACCTCTGGTCCTAGAAACCTAATCAACTACCCAGAGTTAGTGATCTTAGAGCTATGAATCTTCAAGGAGAAGTGACAACTACCACTAAATATTTGTTTTTATGCCCACAGATAAATTTAGTCCTCACCCTCATTAAAGAAACTTCTCTTTACAACAGATGAAGACCATTGCAGAAAACTACACAGCCAATCAAAATGCAGAGTTGTGGGGCCCAGTCCCAATGGATGCATCTATAAAGCAATTCCCATAACATAAGACTCAGGAACATTGCAGAAGAGGGAGCAGAAAAGAATGTAGGAGCCAGAGATTCAGGAAGTTTGGCATGAGACTGTGTCTCCTAGTAATATAAGAAGCTACACCCATAAAAATCTCACCAACATGGCTGCCTGAAAATGAGCTGAACAAGCACAACAATGGACATGTCAAAGTGGTCTGCGTGGTGGGCGGAAGCCCAAGAGTCCTCAACCCTACACAAAAGCAATTAAGAAATGCTGACAGCTAGAGAATTCGTCTTCCCCAAGCAAAACCAATTGGTTATCCAATACCAAATGGCCATCCCTAAAAACATATATATAAGTAACGTGCAAACTGAGTAGTTTATATTTGTGTATTTAGGAATGTGTGTGTGTGTGTATTTGTTTGTGCTCATGTTCACATGCGTGCATGTGTAACAACAAAGGAAAGAAGATCATTAATTTGAAAGAGAACAAAGAGTGGTACATGGAATGGTTTGGAAGGAACAAAGGGAAGAAGAAAATTATGTAACTGTATCATAATCTCAACAAATATAAGAAATTTTAAAAACCTATTATGTCGTTAGAGCAAGCAAATGTTTATATGGGTGCCTCAATGTTTTGGTGTGTGTATATTTATATATAGTTTGTTTTAAATAAATGATAAATTTTTAATACTTAAATATGAAAAAAACATAAAAAACGACCAAGATAATTTCTATATTTTCAGTTCACTGGGCACGAGGACACTGGTACACTCTGCTCCACGGCAACTCACCTGCCACACTGAGGTTCACGCTGGCCGCCTCACTGAAGCCACTACCATCGTTAAATGAACACCGGTAAGGCCCGTCGTCAGAAATGCCGATATTATGAATTCTGAGGGCCACTTTGCCCTCCCGGATGGTGACTTTCACAAACTCTGTACGATTCACGTATTCAGGGGCAGCTTCTCCATCCACTCCATGGCTGCCTCTGTATCGGTAAACGAGTTTGGAATTGTCACCTCTGAACCAGCGCACCTCCAGATCCTCCACGCTGCGTGGTGGGGACACCTGGCAGCCGAGCTCAGCCTGGCCTCCTACTGTAGCCACCAAGTGCCCAGTAGAAGTGGTCACCATCAGATTCTCTGCAGAACAAAGAATACCAAAATAAGTCTGAAGCCAACACCACCCCTGTCTCTAGACAGTTTTTAAAAACCATACTAAATACTACCCAGCACATATAGGTGATCCCAATGTTCAACTCAGATTGACCCCCTTTAGTCCATCAGTTTCTTTTCTAGAAAACCCAATATGATTTCACTGTACTTCAAGAAGATACATTTCGGAAGACAGAAGAGTATTGGTGCAGCAGTGATAAGCTGCCTGTGTCCGGTAAATGACTTCCCACCTACTCTCATGCGAGCAATTCTAATAAACTCAAAGGGCCGTACACGAAAGAGGGGGGAAGTCAGAATGGGACTTGTTGGGAAGAAGAAGGGCTACAGTAGGAAGAGGAAGGGGATGCCAACAGGGAATGAGGGTGGAAACACCTTAAATCTACCATGTACATGTGTGAAACAGTCAAAGAAATTTTGAATAGGTTTTTTTTTAAAGAAAAGTTAAATGAAAAATGAACTTCTTACCAGAAGATATCCTCATTTGCAGAAAAAGAAAAAGAACACAGTATCCAGAAGCGTAAGAGAATTTAGGCGTCATCATATCTGGAAGGGAGAACAAAAGGGGTCGTAGAACATGAGGCCTAGGCATAGGTTGTCCAGATAGACACACATACTTCATAACTATAAAAAGGGACAAGCTTAATACTTTTCCTTTTAGAGAGTAAGACTTGCCAGTGCTTGAGACAGTGCCTATGTCCTCACAGATGTTCTCATCAGGAGAGGTCTTTTCAATACCTTTATCCCATTGACTCAAACTCTTCTATTTCTTTCTTCAACTTTATGACATAACTTAGTGAGTTACTAACTCCTCCAGCATAGTTATGCAATACACAGTATATTGGGAAAGTTGTGTTGATTTAAAGAAGACGGGGAACAAAACTAGCCAGTGTATTGACAAATGTTTAAACATGGTGGTTACTTAAAAAATATTTTTTGTTTCCATGTTCTTCAACAATTAACAAGAGATTAATTTATCAGTGAATTCACATCGCTTGTTAACTTTATATATTATTACTGTTAGTAAATTATAATGTTCATATTTGTACTATAGAATATAACAATTTTCTAACCATATGCTTAATGTTGAAAGGAGTGCCCCCAATATTCATACAGAAGAAATAAAAGCTGGAAGAAGGGGGACAGCAGGGTGACTCAGCAGTTAGAGACAGTCTTTGTCTCCAAGCTTGATGGCTTGAGTTCAATCGCAGAAACCTGAGTGGCAGAAGGAGAGAACCAGCTCCCAAAATTTTCCTGTGACCTCCAAGTATGTGTTACAATGAATGCATACATGTGCACACACAAGTTTTAAATTTTTAAATAAATTACATGATTATTTAACTTATGCTCATCCAAATAAATAATGTGAAAAAGGAATCGTAAACTTGAACTTGAAATAAGAATGAACACAAGAACTATGGCTTAGAATTTCATAACCTTTTGAACAATTCATAAACTGCCAAAGATTCATCTTGAATCTTGAAACAAATTGGAAAGATCTATTTATATGTATATGTATATGAGCAGAACACTATTTAAATTTCTCTCTATATCTAACTACCTTCCCTACAAAATTAAGAATTAAAGAGCAGGTGGAACATAAACTTTATGATTGGTACTTGAGGAAACTCGCTGATGCTTCAAGAGAAGAACAGGAAGAAAACCCCTACCGCTGATGGCTGTCTTTCTCCATTTTATGTTGCTATAACAAAAACCTGGAGATGAGTCATTTGTATAAAAATAATAATAATTCATGTAGGTCATAGTTCTTGAAGTTCAAGAACAAGTCATGGAATCTATTCGGCTCTCTTGAGTCCTTTAATGAACGGCATCACCTTAAGGGAATAGGTGCAAACGATGTGTTCTGTGATGATGCTATAAAGAACTGATCTGGGAAAGGCTAGCCTAGGCTCGCACTTTTCGTACAATCCATAGTCATAAGAACTAATCAACGCCTGTGAGATTCAGCACATTACCATGACACTGCTTTGATCTATTCATGAGTTTTAATGCTAGACTCCACCTTGAAACCTCATGTATACCACAATGGAAAATTTGGGGAACAAGTTCCCAGTTATAAAAACATTCGGAGCACATAATGTATCTAGCAAAAGTATCAGTAGGAATACAGGCTGGGCCTATTGTAGGCACTGAAATGCAAAGGAGGCTAAAAGCAAAGAGATTCAAAGCAGCAACAGAAAAATAAGAACAAGAGGACAAGAGGAGGAGGAAAATAAGGAGACGGAGATGAAGGAGGAGGAGGAGGGAAAAGAAGAAGAAGGAGGAGGAGAAGGAGGAGGAGGAGGAGGAAGAGGAGGAGGAGGAGGAGGAAGAGGAGGAGGAGGAAGAGGAGGACTTATAACTCTGAATAGAACTATAACCAAGAAATATCAAATTAATGATCAGAAACTCCCCACAAAGAATAACCTGGAGGGAGATAACATCACTGGTTAATTTAATGAAGATTAAAATAAAAAATGCCAATTCATTACAAAATCTTCCCTAAAATAGAAAATGAGGAAAATTGGTTAGTATAGTCAATGAAGACACTGTTCCCCCAGTACCCTAATAGAGCATGAACGTTGCTAAAAGGCAAACCAGTGTCTCTGATGCCTGCCTGCTGATGTGGTTTGGACGTATGCTGTCCTCACTGAAGCCCATATTAAATTTCGATACTCAATGTGGCAGCATTGGAAGGTGGTAAAAACTTGAAGAAATAGTTGTTATAGATCGTCTACCTCTGAGAATGCATTGCATTTCTTGAGTGAGACAGAAATAGAGACTGGAGTGGGATATTGAACAAGCCAGGTCTCATGGGACTGTTTAGCTAGAACAGAATTGATTTCTCATGAAAAAGTTGTCTCTAGGGTTTTCTTCTTGTCATTCTCTAACATGCTGGTTCTATGTAGTGCCGCCTTCAGTGAAGCCCTCACCAAAGCCCAAGAGATGCCAATGTCATGCGCTGGTCATCTGGAAGTGCGTTCTGAACTAACTTCATTAATTTTTAAATGTATAAATCATCCAACTTCAGATACTTTGTTATAACAATTCATACTAAGTAAAACAAATAAATTACAAAAATACTCATTAAAACACTAGCAAAATGAATCTTATAATATAATACATTTATTCCAGGAGTGAAAGGTTGCTTTAAAATCCAAATGCCAATTGACATAAGAAATCATATTAATGGAACTAAACATTACAGTATGAGGGGGAGGAGATATCAGGCTCTCAGGAGGCTGAGAAGCCATTGGCAGTTGATGGCTACTGAAGGAGAGAGAGTTATTTTTCATTGGGTGTGTGCCTACAGGAATGCTGACCACACCCTGGTAATAATCCCACACCCATGCACACATGAGCAGCAATGATACAAAAAATAAAAAAGAAGGCATGAAGCTAGTAGAGAGATATGCAGTGGGGGATGTTGGAGAAGCTGGAGATGGGAGCAGGTGATGTGTATATATGATCAAAATACATCATATACGTACATGAAAATTTCAAAGAATAAAACAATAATATTAAACAAATGAAAACCTAGAACTCAAGAAATAGTTCAATCTATTTAATGATTTAAAAAATTGTCAAATTATAATTGCATATGTAACCCACCCCAACCATTACAGGATGTAGCCAACATTTTAGGTTACTATCCAAAACTTGACATTAAGATCCTGTGGCTGATGGAACCACACACTTGAGTTATAGAACATGATGAAATCAAGCTGATGATGGTATTGACATAGAAGCTTCAACCTTATGTGGCTAGCTTTCACAGTGCCATAGATGCTATGAAAGCTACTGGAAGAGAGAAGTAATCACCAATCACACCCAGCTGATTACATTTAAGTCAAGCTCCACAGGATGAAACCCATACCTAGACTGTTATCAAACTGAAAACCTAATGGCTAGACAGGCCATAGGACCTAGGGAAAGCTAACTCTATTATGCTGCTCAATTGACATACTATTAAATTGACTCCTAATGATTTATCCTTGGACCCATTGGACAATATGTCTCCCAATCATCATTTCAGAAGTGTCTATTTCCAGTAGATAGTGATTAACACAGAGACCTACAGAAGGCTGAGGTACAGAGAGTAAGAGACTGGGAAGTGATTAGCCCTAAAGGGGATATATATTCCTCACTGCTCTCCCTACCATTGCTCAGGGATCGTTACTGGAGAGGGGCCAGAAGTAGTTAGAGCCAAAGGTGGTGGATGACTACAAGGAAGCATCTTCTGGACACACTAGGGTGGTTGCACACATGATAGCTTGCACAAACCCTGTGCAAACCCAATCCAGACTAAATCCCAGTATGGAGAGGGGAGTTGGACACACAATCTACCCCTAGGCATGCGGCAATTGGGAATAGTTAGCTTCCAGCAAAGGCAGGGCTAGATTTCTCAAAGCGCATAACTATAAGAAAGGGGACAATGCTCTGGGGAAGGGTACACATCCAAGAATATCTTGGAAAAGTAAAATTGGTTTTGAAGGGTTTAAAACATTGACACAAAAGGATAGATGGGGGAGGAGAAGATCTAGGAAGATGGGGGGATGATCAAAACTCATTGTACAAAACTGGAAAATCTCAAGAAATTAAAACATACACATGAATAAATAAATAAATAAATAAATAAATAAATAAATAAATAATAAGTAAATAAATAAATAAATAAATAAATAAGGAAAGTTTGATACTTGAAAAATAGAAACTTCAAATTTTACTCTAAAATAGCCCTTTATGCAAAAATATGATATACATTTATTTAAATTTTCATTTTAAATAAATGATAAACTTTATAGGATCAGAATTGCATTCAAATGGAATCTTTGGATATGACATATTTATATAACTAAATTACCACAAACTTAAGTGGGTATCCAGCATTTTGTCAGGTAAACACACATCGCCTTAAAATCATAGACATGAGTTGATTTACTTGTCAGCATGCCAAATCAGACTGCCAGCTGACAACAATGGAGAGTTTCAAACAACATACACATTAAAGAGAAACTCAGGACTTATTTAAACTATGACCACATGCTGTAGAAGTGGTCAAGATTAGGAGGCAGTAATCCTTATGGTCACGGAGATCATCAAAATCCCTCTGCTACTGAAAGAAAATGGGAGGTCAACTTGGTCTTCATGTGGTTAATGTGCAAACATCTAAAATACTGGTGTATTTTCTATATATCTGACAGTAACACAAGTTCTATAGCACAATAACGCTGTTCTGTTGTATGATTTGCACACCATGATGTGGGCAGGTGATTGGCTTACTACCTGGAAAAGCAGGTTGCAGCCACGAAGGAGACATAAAAAGAAATGTAATCTCTAAATGACTGGTATGATTCTGGTATCTACCTCCATCACCACCCACTAGTTTCAGAACAATTAACCTAACGTTTGAATTTATTAAAAGTATTTATTCTTAAAAGCAAATTACAAGAGAAATAAAAGTACAAGAAGACTTGGACCTAGTAATAGTACATTAAAAACTGATGACTAGAAATAACATTTTTCTGATCGTAGAATAGACAAGCAAGCTATAGCTAGCTGTGTAATATATACATCAGTAAAAAGGACAGGGCCGTCTCTGTAAGTGACAGATGTCGATCTCTGGATGATTTGGCTGACTTAAGAGAGTCAGATGAAACTGGCCCATATGCTATAATTGCAAATACATAAGCTTCTAGAAAACAAAATTAATTATTATAAACACATATCAGTGGTTTCCTAGGAACAAAGAAAGGGACAGAAAACAGTGATCCCAAAAGCTCACTAAGGCATGTTTGCGGCCACAGGTATGGGCTGTAGTGACGATTTCTTGATTATAGGTATATTTAAAAATCTTACAAATTATTTACTTTAAATGTAACGCAGACTTTGTTGCATGCCATTTATGTCTCAATAAGTCTCTTTATAAAGAGTACTTTTTAAATAAAGTACCTAGTATTAGTGATGATCTTTTAGTGGATATTTCTGTGTATGAACTTTATCATCTATGCCTTCCTATATAACTTACAGTTAGTAAGCAGAGCTTACTAACTGGAGACACCTATGTTGGTGAGTATTGAGTCTGAAACATTGACACCACTATTTTCTCTCTGGATTCTTTAAAAAATGAGGCTGCAAAATGGTAATTTCTAAAAATTAGGGCACACTAGACCATATCAGCCATCTTAGTAGTGAAATTTGGAAGCAAATTCTCTCTTTTGAAGGACTCCACTGCCTATCAGATTTGCAAACCCCACATATCATGAATAATTGTCAAGTTACTAGGAAATTAAAGACCCCAATGCTAGACTTACAGAGTCAGGAAATATTCTTGTCTCTAACCATCATCTCCACACAGATAACTTACTTGAGCTCCAGAATCCCGAGAGAATGTCTTTCCCGGTCCTTCAAAAGTTCTCAGTGCCTGCGGGTGGTTCAGCAAAGCTCCTCCACCCTTAGTCACCAACACCTCCTCTCGATCAGAGTTGGTTCTCTCTCCAGCTTTAACCAGTTTCCTCCAGGGTAGTGTTTATCACTTGTCAATCTCAAATCAGTGTCCTTTCGGTGAGAACTGGAAGACTTCTATTTCGGTCACTATAAAAGCCCCTCGAGCTCACATACATAAGTGTCACACGCTCTATTACTACCAAGCTCTGTGGTTTACACTGGACTTGTTCCAACATGACGCATTTGTCTCGTGATGATATCTGAGTTAAGGCATTTTCTTCACATTATTTTCCCCTAAATTCTGCTCAAGAACATTAGAAAGACAGAGAGACCAATCTTACTTGTATTAAGCATCATATGCTCTCAAAATTACCTTAAAAATATAAAAATTATTTAGTTTTCTTCCACTCCAATACTTACCAAATATTTATTACTGCTGGGTATCAACTGTGTTTCCTTCCTGAATACTTAAAGTATTTGGTTTAGTAGAGGGCACTGAACGTCACTGATAATAATTGTCAAAGACTTTTAAATTAGGTAATAGGAATTTTTTATTGAAAACAAATTTTTATACACTATATTCTGATCAAGGTTTCCATTCCTCATCTCCTCCCAAACCCTCCCCATGTCCCCCCCACCCAACTCCACTACTTCTTTCTCCCTCTGTTTAGAAAAGAAACAGGCAAGCCTCAAAAAGCAAGCAAGCCAGATTAAAACAAATAACAAAAAATAATGTAGAGAAGCCACAAGAAACACACAAACACATACGCATCATTAAAAAACACAAAATCAGAACCATAATATACGAGCAAAAGACCAATAGGACAAAAAAATATCCAAGCAAAGGGATATGAGACAAAAAGTCTATAAGCGTATCGTTTAGTTTGGTTTGTGTGGTTAATATCACCAGTGAGACTCTATTGTAGAAAACTGAATTTTTTCCATTGTGAGCAGATCTCAGCTGGAGGTAACTTCTTGGTTAGAAATGAGAGCTTGTGTTCACTTCCTGCTTTCAACACTGGGACCATATCTGACTTGAACCTGTGCAGGCCCTGTGATGCTGCCGAGGGATCATTGATTCATATGTGCATCAGTCCTGTTGTATCTGGAAGATATGGTCTCCTTGATGACATCCATCCCCTCTGGCTGTTTCTGCCTCCTCTTCTGCATTGTTCCCTGAGCTCTGATGGGAGGATTTGATGATGATATTCCATTTAGGACTCACTGTTTCCAAGTCTCTCACTCTCTGCATATCATCCAGATGTGGATCTCTATGTTAGTTTCCATCTACTTAAAGGGGAAGGTTGTCTGATGACAGCTGAGTAAGGTACTGATTTATGAGTATGGCAGTATGTTTTTAGAAGACATTTTATTGCTATTCATTTTCAGAAAACTAGCAGTTAGTTTTCCCCTCGGCTTACCTAATCTGAGGCTCTTTGCCACCTTAGCCAGTTTTAAAGTACTGGGTGTGAATTCTTTCTATTCTTTCTATTCAATGGATCTTGAACACAATTAGATGGTTGTTATCACATCCCAGATATAAGTGCCAGTATTGCACCATTGAGTAGATCTGGCTGAGCTGGTCACTGCTGTGGTTCATATCTGGGCAGAATATCGATTGCTTTTCTCTCTTGGCAGCTTATAATATAGCACCTTCAGAAACTGTAAGAGCTAGTCCTCAAGGAGGAGGCTTCTTGGTCAGTTTCAGTTAGGTTTCTCCAAGTCCTCTATCCAAAGCCTGTGGTGTCTTCAACGGTCTTCCCTTCAACTTCTGGGAGACAACTAATGGCAATAGCAGGAGCCTATATTGTTTTGGGAGACAGCTGGTAGAGAGGTTTCCCATGCCTGGCACTTTTGCTAGATAGTGTATGGCTCTTGGAGGGAATATTATCACCCCATGTGACATAATTCCATTATATATACATACATATATATTTAAGTAAACACAAAATAATGTTTCCCTATGCTTTTTCAAACACCTTTAGTGTTACTTATGCCCCCTGCTTGCCAGTTGAAGTCCCACCCATTTTTCCATTTCCCCTTTCACAGCAACCATGTCCTGTTATCCTCCGTTCTAAAGTTCACACACACACACACACACACACACACACACACACACACACACACGTCTCTTGTTACTTTCCTGATTTCTGCAGTTACTCTAGGTTATATACACACATCTAAAGATTCGGAGCTAGAGCCACAAACAAGAGAGAACAGGCAGCCTTTGTCTTTCTGGGTCTGGGTTACCTCATTCAGTATTTTCTAGTTTTACCCATTTACCTACAAATTTAATTCTTCTTTGCAGCTGAATAGAACTCTAAATGGACAAAACATCTCAATGTGAAATGTGAAACTGCTAGAAGAAAACACAGGTATCACATGACAGATATAGGTGTAGGAAAGGACTCTCGGAACAGGATTCCAGTTGCTCAGGAATTGTTGCCAATGATCGACAAATGAGACCTCTTAAAATTAAAATGCTTCTATGCAGCAAAGGACATAATCACTTGAGCGGCGAGGACGCCCTCAGAACAGGAGAGAATCTTTGCCAGTTACACATATGCTGGAGGATAGATTTCCAGAGTACACAAGAGTATCCATCCAGAATGTAAACACAAAGAATCAAGAAAACAAATAACCAAATAGACATTGAGAAAGAGTAAGAACAAAAAAAAATCTCAAAAGGAGAAATAGAGCGGTTAAGAAATATTGTTAAAATGCGTTCATCGTCCTCAGCAGCTAGGGAAAATGAAAATGAAAATCACTCGGGGGTTTCATTTTACTTCAGTCCGCATGCCTGAGGTGAGGAAAACAGCACAGCCACTCTGAAAATCAGAGTGTAGAGGTCTCAAAAGGCTGAAAGTAGTTCTAACCAACTTTACTACTCCTTGGCATATGCCTAGAGAGGACCTGACAGCCTACTCCATAGACACTTGCTCGGCCACGTTCACTGTTGCTCTTCTCACAATAGCTCAAAAAGGGAAACAACCTACAGCTGATAAGTGGATGACGAAAATATGGTGCACATACACAAGGTAAGCCTGTTCAGCTGTAAAGAATAATAAAATCATGAACTTTGCAGCTACTTCCTTTATAAAGTATAAAAGATGTCTACTCCGAACATACACGCGTTTAGTGATATGTATATACTGCTTTGCTGCTAATCTATTTGCTGTCACTTAAATTATTTCCTCCAGCTGAAAGCTGGAGAGCTTAAGGAAGTTTTAACAGACAGGTTTAACGGGTATCCTGCATCCCAAGCTGGTGTCTCCTTCCCTTCACAACTCTCTATGTAGGTGTGTTCTCTGTTTATGACCCATTCATTAAAATTAGTTTCCTGGAACCCACAGTGGGTCTGGCATGAAAGAACATAGCTGGTGAAAGAAAATAGGTGGTGCCTTTGGAAAGAAAATTCAGTCTTTCTAAGATCCGACATGCAGAATGTGTCTGGCATGTACAGGGGATAATATGAGTAAGATCTAGCCCCTCCTTGCCCACAGGAGCTTGTGGGAAGAACACAAACAGTGAGAGTCAAAAGCAATGAGACAAGAGTGGGAAAGCATATTGGGTAGAGACAATGAGAATAGGAAAGAGCACAGCACAGTGCCTGAGAATGAAGCCCACGCACGGTGGGTGGATCATGGAAAACACAAAGGAGCAAGGGAGTGAGATCAAAGGCTGCTGCAGAGGCAGACCACTGGGGGACTAGTAAACTGCACTCAGGACTTCTAGACGGTTTGAACAGTACTGAGACAACACCCAGTGATTTTACCTGAGTGTAAAATTTTGGAATGACACACACCAAGATATGTATCACTTTTTCACAGGTCTCTGGCTTTAGTAAGGAAGAAGAGTCAGAGAAGCAAGGACAGAATAGCAAGGCCCCATCTGTCTATTCCATGCCAGACCCTGAGACATGACAGAGCAGATGCAGAAAGGCTTGGTCTACCCACTAGCAGCTTGCTGTCTTTTCATGTTCATATTTGCTATTGGCTTCTTTCTTTCCATTGAACTTCCTCAAAACAGAACCCTGGAAAAGAAACCTTGACTTTGAAAGCAGGGATCAACACTTAAAGGTAAACACTTACACAAGAAACAACCTGTCTTTTTTTTTTTTTTTTTTTTGAGAATGTTGGGATCATGGAGTTTGTTTGTAGCCAGCTTCTACTTTCCACACTGCAGCTCTCTCATGTTTGTGGTCTCCAGAATGTCTGTGCCACTATTGTAACAGCGTGTCATGCAGGCAGGTCAGTATTGTAGACCTGAGTTATAGCTGTGTTGGTGGTTACCTTTCTCCTCTGCTGGTATGCAGAATATCATAATCTTCAAGTACCATTAACTCTGACCAGTGAGGGGAGGGAGGGGAGGTTCCAGTTAAGCACCAGCTTGACTTTCAGTGAGTTGCGCAAATGTTATCTTCAGAGATAGGGCCTTACCATTGGTATGTGGAGAGCAACCAACAGCTTTGACGATAACTTGAGTTCTTTTGGAGTTTCCATGAGGCCACTTTAGCCGATGACTCAATTAGATGTAACCAATTCCTGGTATTAGATATTTCACTTGGTGGCACAAGATATCTAATGCGACATTGTTTTCCCTGTTACTTGGTGATTCCATTTAGATTTCCTTCATCTGTAGATAGATAGATAGATAGATAGATAGATAGATAGATAGATACATAGATAGATAACTTCTACAGAAGCACGTTTCCATATGAGTCCTCAAATGGACCTTGGTGTTAGCTATCTCTCCACCATTTCCTACTTTATTCCTTTCTCCCCCCTCCCCCCGACCAGTTCAATCCTCCTACTCCAGTCTCTCACCTGCCTTTACATAACTAAAAATTATATCTCCCCTTCACTGGGAGAGCCTCCCCACCCAGTCCCTTGCTCTAGATCTAACCTCTGTAGTTACATGTATTGTAGTAAGTCTATTGAAGACTTAAAAGGTAACATCCACATATAAGAGAATACATGCAGTATTTGTCTCTTTGTGTCTTGGTTACCACTTAGAATGAGTTTTCTATCTATTTCTATTTGTTTGCCTGTAAATGTCATGATTTCAATTTTTAAGAGATGAATAATATTCCATTGTGTAAATGTGATACATTGTCATTATTTATCCACCATTGATGTACATCTACGCTGTTTCTAATCTCTGGCTATTATGAGTAGGGAAGCAATGAACACAGACGAGCAAGTGTTTGTAGAGTAGTAAGTAGAGTCCTTTGGATATATGCCCAAGAATGATACAGCTGAATCTTGAGGTAGGTCTATTCCCAGCTTCCTGAGGAGCCGCCACACTGATTTCCACAGTGGCTCCATATGCTTGCACTCTGACCAGCAATGAATAATGTTTCTATTTTCCCACACCCTGACCAGCGTTAGCTGTTGTTTATTTTGTTGGTCATGACCATTCTGATTAGAGTAAAATGAAGTCTCAGAGTAATTGTGATTTGTATGATCTGATAACTAAAGATATTGAACATTTCTCTATGTATGTTTGTCTCTATGTATGTACGTTTCTCAATCATTTGTGTTACATCTTTTGAGAGCTCTCTATTTAGTTCTCGATCCCATTTTTAACATTGGGTTGTTTCTTTTCTTGATGTGAAGTTAGTTCTCGATCCCATTTTTAACATTGGGTTGTTTCTTTGATGTGAAGTTTTTTCTTTAGTTCTTTATATATTTATATATATTTATATTTATATTTATAAATATAAATATATTTCTATATTTATATTGCATGTGTAATTGATGAAGATCTTTTCCCATGCTGTAGCCTGCCACTTTGTGTGAATGATGATTCCCCTTTGTCATATGGAAGCTTTCCAGTTTCATGAGGTCCTCCATTTATTGATTTGTCTTAGTGCCTGTGTTATCAGTGTCCTGTTCAGTGAGTCTTTTCTTGTGCCAATGAGTTCAGGACTATTCCATACTTTCTCTTCTATAAGATTTGGGGTATCTGGCCTTGTGTTTAGGTACTTGATCCATTTGGAGTTGATTTTTGTGCAGGGTGGTAAATATGAATCTATATGTATTCTTCTACATGCTGCAATCCAGTTTTCCTAATTCTTTTTATGAGGTCACAACTAACTTGATACAGAAGCTACACAAAGACAAAACAAAGAAAGAAAATTATAGACCAATATTCCTTATAAACATAGATGCAAGCATCCTCAATAAAACAGTTTCACACAGAATCCAAGCACACACTTCAAAAAGGAACCACTGTGAATCAATCTGATAATTCTTTAGCAAAGGATTTCTTTGGATAACTCAGTACAGTTGTCAAGAAACATCTGGCCAAAATCACAGGTACATTGTTAGGTTGGTGGAGAGCCGCCTCCAGGTTGCCACGGTAGCACAAACCACTGTAATTTCACCAAACATTCCCCAAGTAATTCTGAGGTCCCTCTCATGCCTCCTCTCCTGCCTGGGCTGCGGAGGTCTCCACCTCCTGGGAACTCCCCAGTCTCTCCCCCCACACTAGCAGTTTGAGGTGACATGCTTCATGGAGCATGCGTTGTCTGCTATCTCATAAGTTAAAGTCTCCTGTTTGGGAATTTGCCTAACCTGTTTCAAACTAGAGTGAAGCTTCCCAAATACTAGTTAATAGTGTCAGTGTGTCGAGCTCACTCAGGGCATTTCGTGTTAATCATCACATCCGATGGTATCCAACCACTAGGTACCTGTGTCTCCCCATTTTTCACAAAACTTTGCTACATTATTCTTGCCCGTCTCAGATCCAACACCCTTCAGAAATCATCCTGTAGCAGCCCTGTTGGCTGTGGCATGTTTCTCCTTTAAGCTTTGATCAGCCTTATTCGGAGAGGAGCGGCTCGCTCGCTTGGATGGGCACTTAAACTCCATGCCACAAATAAGAAGCCGTTTGGCCATATTGAACCTTGATTTCTTTTTTCGTTTTCAAAGTGTCATAGGAATGCTGTGTACATCTGGTCACCTTAGAAAACTTTTTTTCCACCTGGCTAGTACTCAGAAATAAAGACAACAGTATTATTTTTATCTCTTACTTAAATTAGGCTCACTTGTGTTATGAACCCATCTTTGTATTCTCCGCCATGTGTGCATCCTGACCACTGTGAGAAAAACTGAATTTAAAATTCCAAATTCAAAGACAAGCCTTGGCTAGAGACACCCATTGGAAGAACTGAAGTGTTCTCGGGTTCAGAACTGTACAATCCAGAAACTGTCAGCGCCTCGTGGTTATTTATATTTTAAACTAGGTAAAATTTGTACTCCTCTGTCACAGTAGCCACACCTCACGCATTCACACGCGTAATGGCCATCACTCAGGACAACACACTGGCAGACCTTTGCACAGTTTTATTGGATGGCACTGGGATGCATATCAAACACAGCGATGCGCCATCACGAGGCAGCTCAGACTTCCTGCTATCCAGCCAATCCCATCTGATGCTGAACTCTTGCAGGTGATGGGCTCACATATAAAATCCATTTCACCTGAAGCTCTGCTGCTCTTCTCTCAGTGTGAACAGGGTAGAAAAGGCTAAGGCCTGTTTCATGGCTCCACCTTGTGCCCAATTCTGGTCTTGCAATTTCAAAGTCAATACTATATCAACAGTCACCAACACAAAAGGATACGCTATGAACTTGGACAATGCACTTTCTAAAATCAAGGGCTTTCCAAGTTATTCCGCCTTCCTTTCAACAGCACACAAAACAAACATGATCTCCTCATTGCCTTATTTCTTAGCTCATGGAAAAATCATGTGTCACAGGTGTTCGCCCAGGCAGTTGGCATTTAGCTACCTCTTCTGAACCATAACCACATAGCTGAGGCATGTAATATATTGCTCCGATCATTAAAAAAAACTCACAGTATACACAATTACTTTATCTATGTTACAAAGGAAAGTTCTGGAAAGAGACAAGCAATTTTCCAGAGGCCACACAAACAGTACTGTGAAGAATACAGAATCAAACCTAGAATAGACTAACCCCAATGCCAGGCTCTTTTCTGGTTATAATTTGATTTTAGCCTCTTTGGAAGGTACAGGTGCTACTGAGCCGGGAGTGTTCGTGAAAGCCTCAGGTTTCTTTGATCAACACCCATTTGCCAAATGATACTGGGGTATAGAAGACAGCTGGGTGAGCCTCTGAGGGTCAAAGAGAAAAGGAAGGCGGAGAAAGAATTCCACGGAGATTTAGAGTTTCAGGCATTTAAAGAAAGGTTATCTGGAGAGTTTCTGGAATATTTAGAGAGATACTGCTGGAATCCCTGAGAAAGCTCCCCAAAACTTCACAGTTTCACAGTTGAAGAAACTTTTAGATTTTGAAAAAGAGAATGCAGGGGGAAAGAGAACAAGAGGGAGGAGGGGGATGGGGAAGTTTAGGGGGGAAATCTCAGAGAAGTGAAAACATCAGAACAAGGTTGATATCAGAACACCATATGCCATCAGATATTTTTTTGCACACACTGATTTCTGCCAGGAATGTCGCAGGCTATTCAGCACCTTGGTTGTAAAACGAGGTCTCTTCGCCACTCACGGATTCTGCATGTGGGCCTCTAGCCCCACAGACAGAATAAGATGGGGTTGGAGGGAGTTCCACTACCTGGGGTCGGCCTCACCGCCAGGAAGAACACTGGGAAGGAAGACCCAATGGTCTCTTCGCCCCCTTGTGGCTATGTCTTGTACTGCAAGTACCTTGTTTTACTAAAAAAAAAAAAAAAAAAAAAGTAAACGATTCTTAATTACTCGTTCTCCACATCAAGGTCTCATAAGATAATTCACATGTGAATTCTACCTCTCCTATCTGACTTTAAATTAGCAAGTCCAAAGGGACTCATAGAAGACTGCATATATAGATGTAGATATATAGATATATATACATATATATCTATTTTTATATCTATATTTATATATACATAGATATGTATATATACACATTGGCTTTTTGAGACAGAATTCCTCTGATGTAACTCTGTCCATCATGGAACTCACTCTGTAGCCCAGGCTGGCCTCAAACTTAACAGAGATCTGCCTGCCACTGCCTTTCAAAGGCTGGTATTAAAGGCCACTGCCTGGCTCCTTTAAAATATTTTTAAATGGCATGCATAAGTACTGTATCTACATCATTTATACCTTCCCTTTCCCTTCTCCAAATCCTCTTGTATTCCCCTACTCCTTTTCAAATTCATGATCTATTCTTTATTATTCACACGTGCGCACACACACACACACACACACACACACACACACACACACTGTATTACCTAATGAAACCATTTAGTGTTGCTTGTTATTTAGGGCTATTTTGCTATGTATTTAGGGCTGACCACATGGGATTGGATAACCTATCGAGGAGCTCATCCCTGGAGAAGATAGACTCTTTCTCAGAAGCCACCAATTGCCTGTAGTTCTTCATCTAGAAGAATAGTCTTCTGAGATTTCCTCCATCCTTGTTGGGATGTCACCTGGTGTTGTCATTGTTTGAGTCTTAGTTAGGCAGTCATATTGTTGGGATTTCAAGTGTGCAGTTTCTCTGCTATATATAGAAGACACTGTCTCACACCAGACATCCTGATCCCCTGGTTCTTACAATCCTTCCACTCCCCTCTTCCTCAATGCTCCCTGAGCCTTGGGTATATGTACTATGTTGGACACCCTGCCCCTTGGTCAGTTCACTACATTTTGACCAGTTGTGAGTTTCTCTAGTGGTTTATGCTTGCTACAAAAAAGAAGTTTCTTTAATAAAGTATGATCGGCTTATTTATCTATGGGTATAAGGATAACCATTTCTTAATGCAGTTTAGGCAAGAAGCAGTAGTAGGTTCTCCTCGAAGGTACATGACCTTACCAGCCATGGGGGTTGGCTAGGTTCACAGTATCAGGCATAATTTCCCTCTTACTGAGCAGGCCTTCAAGCCCAGTTATGTGAATGTTGATTACTCACAAAACCTAAGTGGCACTATCACAATAGTGATTGGGGGTTTCTTGCTGGGCTGGTCATTGTTGTGGTTCATGGGCTTACAGTTGTGTAGGACTACTTAGGACTATTGATTACTTTTCTCCCCTGATAGTTCGTGTATCACCTTCAGAAACTGCGAAGCTAGTCCTCAGGAGGAGGCTTGCAGGTAAGTTCCAGATCAATTTCTCTAAGTCTGACATCCAAGTGTATAGTTGCCTTCAGCGATAGGGTCTTACCTTCAAGTTCTGGCAGGCAATTGAAAGGAAAGGTAATAGACTACGATGTTCTGCTTCCAGGTCTCAGCCAGGAGAGAGAGAAATTCCATTTCAGCCCCTTGTTCCTTACCTACTATCACATTTAACGATTAGGAAACATGTGTCATCTCATCTTACAGATGTGAAGACCTGGGCATTGGGTATACGATGCCTCTCCCAGTACCAGGGAGGACTCACTCTTCTGCTCCTCTGAGCTTCAGTGCCAGGCCATGACAGGGGCTATCATACTCCATCCTGGAATCCTGCTGGGACCTCAGGAAAGAGCCATGCTCACCAGGGACAAAAACACTTTCCCGGCCTCTTTTATCTTCCTCCTTCAGCCTGTGAGATGGTTATTATCTTCTTTGAAAGGAAAAAAGGCGAGAGAGAAATGTGAAGGGCTTTGTCTCCATGGTCCTGCCAGTGACCTAATGAATCTGGGCTTGTCCTACTTTATAGATTCTGTGTCTTCACTATTATTCCTCAGAGTTTCCCTAGGCAAGCTGCCAATAGTGGGGGGGATACTGCTGCTGGGGGTACCCCTCACCCTGTACATGAGCTGTGACCTAATTCCAAGACCATTCTGAATATCCTATCTGCTCTGTTTCTTCTGTAAGACAGCACTCCTCATGTGTGTGGGGACGGGAGGAAATTTCATTTTAGTCTCTCCAGCAGTATCAAAACATTGATAACAAATAAAAACTATACATATGTGACGGTTTGATACCCTCACTTAACATCTATAATTTTACACTGTAAAGTGATTACCTCCGTCAAGCTCACATCTGAAGCAGGAGGTGAGGGCACCCAGCTGTACTTCGTTACTGTGTTCCGAGTACGCAATACGATCTGGTCGAACAAAGATCCCATGCTATGCGTTACAGTCTAGAATTTGTTCTTCTGGAAACTGCAAGGCTGTCTCCCGGCCTTGAGAAACCTGTTTGCCCAGGTGTGAGAGAAAGCTGTGGCCACAGCAGCAGCGACAGAGCCTCACTCTGAGCTGTGTCTCCCTTCCCGCCTCTCCTGGGTGCCTGGACGACTCTAAATACAGAAAAAAAAGCATATTCGCTTTTCCCGAGGACCACACCTTGCCACAAGAGCAGACACTGTCCCTCGGAACCCAGGGCCAGTGACTATAGACTCCAGTCACTAGTGAGATTTCAGATCCTAGCCTGCCACCCGCTGGGGGAGGAGCCAGGGCCACCCGCTGGGGGCGGAGCCAGGGCCACACGCTGGGGGCGGAGCCAGGCTCCTCCTCAGTGACTGGGAGAAGCTGTTAAAACACCCTGCAATGCCACCAAGAAGCCTGAGGCTCAGACACTGAGCCCTGGAGCTTGTGACCAGGCCAGGCTGTGCAGGTATGTTTCTGGTGACTAGGATATAAGTCTCCCTCTCTTCCCTCCTCCACTTCTCTCTACCTCTGGCATTCTGTTGTCATCTTTCTCAGACTTACACTTCTAAGCATGTCTCCTTTCCTTTTCTAATTAAGCATCTAGCTAGTGCACATGGGGGTTCCTTTCTTCCTTAAGCACCATATGGACACAGAGGACCTCCAGATACTTAGCCTTTGCTAGCTGGAGAGAGAGCTCAATGGAGAAGACAGCAGGTACCCACACTGCCCTTCACAGACCATGTGATTTCCTCACCAGGATCCATACTTACCTCCCCCTCCGCCCCTGTGGGAGAGCCTTGTTCTATGGTGGGGTGCTGCTGGTGTTATGCTCTTGGGGGTACTGCCGTGCCCCTAAGGCTGTACATGGCCGAGCCTGACATGGGACTGGCACAGTTGTGCTGGTGAGTGAAGGGTCTCTGGGTTTGCACTGAACTGAACATGGGCATGTGAAAATGGCATCCACAAGCCTTAAGGGCTGGAGGTTGCAGCAAGGCAGGGAGGAGGGAGGAGTGAAGACTGGAGTGGTAAGCACTAGCATGTTCTCCGGAACCAAGACCCACCCTTGGGGGGGTCTCCTGTACCCAATTGAGCTCCTTTGCACCCTGCTCAGAGCTCCCATTGGAAGGGACAACACAGAGCCGATCTCTATCCAACCACAAGGAGGGATACCCCTTCTAGCCTCTCTCTCTGGAGACATGGGGCCAGGAGGGAAGGGACAGTGGTGGCGAACATTTATAGAGTCATCTAGGCACAAATTAACAACACAAATAAGCCACAGAAGTGGCTTAATGATTCTTTTTTTTTTTTTAATCGGACAGTGGCAATAACAAAGCCAACTGAGTTGTTCATGTCCATTGAGATCCTGTTTGTGACCTGACCCCAAACTGTAGGCAGAAGTCTTAAACATTAGTCTCCTACCCTCCATTGTTCCGGGTGAGGAAGTTGTCAAGAGGCATCTTGGCTAAGAGCAGATTTACAGGAAGGACTGGCAAGGAACTTGGGTGCAGGCCAGGAGGAGGTGCACAGAGCCTGCCCAGAATTTCCAAGGTACAGACGCTGCAAGGAGGCAGGGGACTTGTAGGCAGCTGCATGGAAGGCCTCCCCTTTCATGAAAGGACTGATTCTGTGTACATGGAAAGGGGCAGGGCGGAGTACTACTCTACATGCTCGAGCATCTGATGCCATGTGCTCAAGGCAGCCCCTTGAGCCACTCCTGACATTTCCTGGAGGCTATGTCAATCCCTTGGGTTGAATCAAAACGGAGACAGCTCTACACTTGTGGCACCAGGGACTAAGTGAGGGGAAGGACTTCCGGGTGGTGGGGAAGAACCTTAGGAGAAGAGCCATGCAGTTTAGCACACATCCTGTCTAGCGTGAGCCGCTGGAACCTCTCCTCGCCACCTCACCCCATGGCCTCCTCTCTGTACTATGGCACCAGTTTCTTTATTCCTGCCTATCCCACACTGGCCTCAAGAGGGATTTCTTAAGGCCAGACTCACCCTTCCCCTTGATGACTCTGCTCCAGCCAGTGAGAGTCACGAATAAAAAAGTAAGCCGGTAAAAACCTCCAGGGTCTTGTGTCTAAGGCATTCAGGCACCAATCAGCAGTGGTATTTGGAGAACTAATCAGAGGTGTTCTGGAGCTCTGTATACTCCCACCTGGGAGTCAGAGAGGCTTCCGAGAGGAAAGGTGATGGTGGGGGACACATCCCATAGAGACCCGGCCATGAGAGCAAGCATGCCTCTTCCCAGGGCCCCTTTCATACAGCTCAGCAGCAAGCAAGCACAGGAAGGGTTCTTACCCCAACTCTGAGGGCTGTGGGAAGAAGAACCTCCATAAGATGACCACAGGACAGTGCCATATGACAGCCATATGATGTATAGGGCCACGTGTTTGCCTATACCCTGCAGAATGACAGACACAGCAGGAGCGGCGAGGACGATGGGAGACACGAGCTATCCAAAAGGACTAAAATGATAGCTGGTGACCCAGAATGATGAGGCTGGGAAGCTAGGCGGATCCAGTAGCCAGGATCCCAAGAGGAATTCCAAACTCTCCAATGAGGACCCAGCCAAAAGCCTAAGGGATACCCATCTAACATGCTGGATACAGGGGCCTGATCTTCCTCAGACGATTGGACTGTAGGGAAAATAGGCTGGACTCCGGGAGATGATCCTAAGAGCAATTTTCTTGAACTGATCATTCGGTAGGACATTCTTTCTTCATCTCTTAAAGTAGAAGCCATTTTCTGAATGCAGTTACATGGAAATTCTGACATTTTTAAGTCTGAAGATACAGCCTCAATTCAGATATTACTCAGAAATTATAACACCAAGTGCCTCCGACTATTCAGACTTCAGTCTCTAGTCGATAGCCAGACCTTTCTTCCCTGTGCATCTTGTCTTCTCTATAGCTGGCTTCCTGTTCTGCAGCCCTGGGGAAAGGGAACATGAGCATCAGCATCTATCTCTGCTCCCTCTTGGGAAGTGCTCCCAAGCCTGGGAGCTGCAATCGAAGGTGGAGGGGAGAGGCTCTTGGTACAGAAAGTTCTAGCTCGATCGGGGATCTCCTGAGAAGGCTTTGCTGCAGAACCTAGAGCAGGCAGAGGCTGGCTTCTCCCTGGGGATGTTCCTGGGAGTGTTTGGAGTCCCTCAATGTGACCCCAAGACACTTCGGCTCCTTGGCCAGAGTCTGTCAGCTGTGATATTATGTGGCTAAACTTGTTGGTTTAGGATTAGACCAACTGCAAAGTTTGGCCTCAGCCTCCAACACCGTGAGAAGGGCAGCAGGGGACATGGTGTAGGGTAAGTGGTCAGCAGAGCCCTTAGGGCCCAGGTGGCCTCCTGAGAAGGGAGGGCAGAACACTCAGGACTCTGCTCTCTTCTCCCTGCTATATCCTCATCCTTTTCTGGAGGAATTAGCCATGGACATCACTACACTCATTCCCAGTGGCCTGAGTTCACACCCAGCCTCTGTCCCTGCCAAATAACACCCATGCAACACTTAGACTCATTTCCTTTCCACAGAGTTCACACCAGGAACTGTCCTCCACATTTTTCTGATGTTGCTAAGACTGATCAAATTCCTTGCCCTTCTCATCTACTTAATAAACACTTATTTACATGTAAATGCATGTGAAAGACACTTTTGCTACAAATCTGCCTCTCTGCCCTGCTGGCCTCTAACCCAAATCGGTGTTACACTCTACTGTACCTTATTCCAACTGGCTGCCTGGCAGATCCACATCCAACTCCTTATGGCTCCGCATGGTCTATATCGGCTGTTCTGGGCTAGAGGGTCAGGCCAAAGGAAGTCCACAGCTCTGCTTTTTACTTCCTTTACTCTCTGATAGAAAGAGAAGAGAATCTGTTCTCTACACCCAACCCTATGCTTCTCACAGCAAACTGAGGTGGGGATGCATGGCCAATGAGACCCCTTTATCCACCTCGGCCTGAGACTGCCCTGCTTATGCACAACACAGCACTCACAGACAGAAAGGTCCAAATGTAGTGATTACATCATGGTGTTAGCAGGCATGCCTTCTGCCTGGCGTCTGGGCCTGTTTGCTAGATGGTGGCTGATACTGGTTTTCTCTAGGTTATCACTGAGCACCAAGTAGCCCTGGGTTTGCAAAGGATCTTGGGAACACATTCTACTCTCCTTGGAGCAGCAGGACAGGCAGGTCACAGAGCACATGGATGAGAAGGACCCCTAAGTTTGGAGACAACAACTTGCCAAAGGCATCAGAAGTGTTATAAAAGACATGGTAGGGACCAGAAACCAGGCTGCCTGGGTCTTAGAGGATTGTCTTCCTCGGTGAACTTCACCTTCTCCCGGGTAGACCTTGACCTCATCCATTTCACCTGTCACAGCCCAGGGCAAGAAGTATGGACTGAGCATCAGAAAATATGAATTTGGCATACTTTAACAGAGATGGCCCATTCTTCACAAGAACACTTTAGCTTTCCCTGGGTCTTTTCCTCCATTGTAAAACGGGGAACCTTGGTGAGTTGGAGATGAGAGTCCATGAGGCAGCAGTGGCTTTCCAAAGGTGGCCATAGACTCTTCCTCTGTCTTCCCTCCTCTCCCTCTCCTTGGGTAAAGGAAAGCTGTATTAAGCTGATTACTAAGAAACTTGAACTTCAGCCTCAGCTCCTCATTTACTTTTCTTAGTTCCTCTACCTTGATCTCTAAAATGTGTTTGTGTGTGTGTGTGTGTGTGTGTAAATGCACACGCATGACGGTGTGGTGTGTCCTGCAGCAGCAGGCACTGAGAATGAAGGCCCTGGGAAGGCACTGCGGTCAGGAGAAAAGTGGGCCGGACCTCACATGGCAGCAGGACGTCTTGCTTTCTCAAAGGCTGATGATGCTTGCGTTTGTTTAATCATTAAAGGAAAGGAATGAAGCCAGGAGGACATCAAAGTCCAGCCTGCTGGGAAGCAACAGTAACAGATGAGCAAGGAGCTAGCAGCAATGGAGCCTGACGCTTCGAGGGATGGAGTCAGAGCTGAGACAGCGCTGCACCTGGCGCCGGGCTCTGGAGTCAGCCTCCACGCCTATGACATCGTGGTGGTGGTCGTCTACTTTGTCTTCGTCCTTGCCGTGGGAATCTGGGTGAGTGAGACCCCAGTAATGATGGAGCCTGACAGAGAGGCAGAGGAGCCTCTCGCCTCGAGCTGGGAGAGGAATGAAAGAAAGAAGAAGAATACACAGCCGTGGGTTGTGTACATGGCGGCTGTGTACATGGTGTACATGTGTACATTTAGGAACCTTCCACTCCCATCCCGTCCTTCTGTCTATGAGGCCCAGAGAGACCTGTGGCCTGCCTGAGCAGTACACAGTGAGCCAGAGACATGCCAGGCCAAGAGCTCTGAATACTCATCCCGTTAGCCATTATGAGTGTGACTCTTCTCCTCTGCCTCAAGACCCCTAACTCAGAGAAGGTTCAACTCCCAGCCTTCCTCCATTCCTACTGGTGTCTTGAGTGAGAAGCTCAGACTCATGTGCTCTCAGGGAACAGCACCTGCCAGATTCCAGTGTCCCGATTGTTCACAGAAACCCCGAAGCTGTGGGCAGGTCAAGACCTCAAGGCCAGAGAACCCTGAGCTCAGATCTTACTCCAACAGTCATATTCGTGTGGTCCTAGGGATGTAAAAACCTCTCAGTTTCCCCATGTGTTTGCAGTCGACTCTAGAAAATCACAATCACTCAGTGACAGACACACACAAGTACCTGGCATAGTGCCCACCATGCAGGTGGCAGGCAAGAAACAGCTGCTGTTATCACCGCAGGAGTCTGCTGAGAAGCCAGTGCCCTCAGACTGCTGTGCAGGAGACAGTCACCCAAGTCTCAGCTGGTCAGATCATTCTACGGACCCCAGTCCTCTCCTCTGTGAGGGGACACACTAGCCCTTGCTTCCTAGGTGTGGTTTGAGGAAGAAGAGCGCAGACAGGAGCTCAGCACCCCCTACAAGGAGGCCGGTGTGAGAGCCCTAATTCCCATGTGAGTTGGACAAGTCCTTTCCTGCCCTTTAGCTCAGTTTCAATCTGTGAAATGAATGCCTGTGAACTGCTACGGTCGCCACCAAGACGAGCAGAGGTGACACAGGGATGTTCTAGCAAAAGCTTGACACATGCCAGGCCCTATACATGTGTGTACATGTATATATTGCGCTCCCTAGTGACTAAGTATTTTCTCACTTTCCTTCCTTCAAGGATGTCTCCTTCTCAGATCTAGTCGGGCCTGTTGCCTCGCACTCTGAAGTATTCCATTGTCAGCTCTGTGTTGTCATGACAAAACTCGGTAAAATCGATTCAGAGGAGTAACAGTGGATTTAGGCTCCACCTTTCGGAGGTCTCAGACCATGGTAGGCTGACTCTGTTATAATGGATGTGTGGGAAGGTGACAGGACCATGTAATGGAGGAGAATGATCATCCTATGGATCCTTGGAAACAGACGGAGAGGAAAAGGGAAATGATGAGGACGAGATATAACCTTCAAAGTCATGCCCTCCAAGACCCGTTTCCTCTGATCAGGGCTTACTTTCCACAGTTTCTACTGTTTCCCAATAGCCCATTCAATTTTGATCCATGGACAGATTAATATATTGGCTAGGTCAGAACACTCATAATGGAATCACTACCGAAAACCCCCTGGGGACTAAGTATTTAACACTCGAAGCTTTGGAACATTTCAAGCACAAATTGCAACATATCTTTACCCACTATCAGCCACATCACAGACTCTCACCTTGTCCTGCTGAATCATCCCTAGCCTGAGCCTAACTTACACTCTCTTCTCCACATCAAGACTCCAAACTTGGAGAAAGTTCAGCTATCGCCCCAGTCCTCTTAGTGTCTTAACCAAGAAGTCTGGGCTCATGTCCCCAGAGAAACTGGGTACATTCTTTGCTCCAACCTCACCCTTCAGGGGACATCCCAAGACAGACTGTTGCCTGGCTACCTACTGGCTCTTTCCAGGATCTTCACTGGGCTCAACGGTGTGTTCCGCCTCCAGGCCATATCAAGTGATGTCCCAAATAGAGTTCTTCATTGTGGCCTGGGTTCAGAGACCTTGGTCATAATGGCTAGAACAGTACCCTCTCTAGTGCCGGAGTCTGGCTGAGAAGAAAGCTGGCTCAGGGGAGAGTCTGTCACTATGCACTTTCGACAGATTCCAACCCATCTCTTGGGGGGGAAATCACTAAGAAAGGAAGAGTGAGGAGACACTAATTACCATCCAGAATGTGTTGCACTGCATCCTACCGCTCCTGAAGACGGTGGACAGCCTTGGCCTCCTTTGCTCTTCACATCAGTCCTGAGAACTAGATGGAGAGCAAAGCTTACACAGAGGATGTCACTCTCCCACAGACCCAGAGTTGTAAAACGCCAATGCCATCAGTGTCCAGACAGCTCTCCTCTACCTCAATTCTCACCCTCTTTGTCCCCACAGTGCCTGTACCAAAGGGGCACTCAATCTCAGAGGGAAGGCAGGGACTACAGAGAGGATAGGAAAGTGCTGACATCTTTGTATATTCTTTCCAGTCATCGATTCGTGCAAGCCGAGGGACCATTGGTGGCTACTTCCTAGCTGGGAGATCCATGACCTGGTGGCCAGTGAGTTGACCTATCTCCCTCCTCTCCTGGGGTACATTCTCAGCTTTGCTATCCATGCCTTCTCTCACCTTCTCTTACCAGAACTGCATCAGCACCCTCCTACTGTTTTTCCCAACTCTGGATTCCTCTCTTGCCCCCAATCGACCCATCAGCCTGAGCCGTCTCTCTTGTATGTCATACATGGCTCTCTGGAGGTTATTTTGTTCTATCTGGACAGAAATCAGAGATGGGAAGGAAACACGCTGTTGATAGCACCCAGTTTCAGAAGTCTGTAAGCTGGGATTCCAAACAGAAATATAGTCTACACTATAGGACTGAAGTCCCATGGCCCCGGTTTTTTAGAACCAAAAAGTTATTGTTCTGGGTGCTCTGAGCTTGGAGTTTCAACACCCAGAGGCTAAGGTTGCAGCTCCTGAGATTTAGGTGTTGGGACCCTCAACTCCTTAACCCTTGGAGTATCTCTCTCAAACTTTTCCAATGACCCAGATTTACACTTCCGGACTCTGGGCTACCAGCCAGCATTTCACAGTCTCTTGAGTTATCAGTGGTCCCATGATAATCTTAAGCTTCTTGCACTTTCTGACTTCAATTTTTCTCTGTAACTCTTCAGCTTACTGTTGTATGTCAGAGCTTTGAATAACAGGTTCATAGGTTCTCAGGGGAGGGGAGGTGTCTCTGGAACTCTTAGCTGCCTCCTCACCACTAAAGCTGGTATGCCCTATGATCTGATATCTGCTCTTCATGCAACCAAGCCAGCATGTTTCACCTGTAATTAAGACCCTGAGTAAGAAAAGAGACCATTTGGGCTAAATGTTTCAACACTGAGATGCAGCAGGTGGTTTGGGGGAAATACACAGAAGAGAAGCCTCTCAAACTAACTGGGAAAAAAAGGTAATGACTGACCAAACTAATATGCTTTCACCAGAATATAATTACCAGTCACAGCCTTGCATAGAAACAGCTTCCAATTCCACTAATCACACTCCCTATGTAAGGAGCAATCCGATGCCTCACACCACAGCAATCACGGGCTTTTTCTTGTACCACTGGGAAGG
>JAMJFZ010001461.1:0-85091 GCA_026225945.1 Cricetomys ansorgei
ATAATAATTGTTTACATATAAATGACCCCTAAATTAATAGATAATGATGCCAAATCTCTTAACAAAATATTTTCTCCTGGATTTGCCAGTGTGTCTAAAATTCAGTTTTCAAGTTTGGGGTTGTAAAACATGTCCTATCTGGGAGAGTCTTTGATAGGTCAGTAATTACTATGAAAAGAAAGCTAGATGAATAAGATAAATAGTAGAATACAATAGTTCTGGTTATCTCACCACAGAGAGCATGATTTAAGTGACAACACCACAGACAAGTTATAGTGAGTCCTCTAGAGGTAATTGGGAAAGTTAGTTACCAAGAACACTGCACATCAGGGTTAGCTGATGTTATGATACATGAAAGTCACATGTCCTGCCAAGGGTCAAGCTGGTATTGAGATGCTGAAGCAAGGCAGGAAAAGTCTCAGTCAGGATTCAGACGAGATGCTGAGAAAGATTGTCTGCATGAGCAAGGAGTTGATTTAAAGGATTAACAGTGCCATAGACACATCCACAGCAGCATGGTGGGGACTCTGAGGAGGGTTCAGGCCCCATTGCAAATAGATAGACAGTGTGGCTGGAGTTATGATGAGAATTCAGGTTCATTCAGCAGAGTGGGAAATCCCTTCTTACAGATCTGAGGATGGTGAAGGTTACATCAAGAGGTTGAAGCAAGGCTATATTTGATTCCTGGGAGGCAAGGGGAGGGGAGGGAAACCAGTGGAGAGAAAATGTGCAATCTGAAGGAAAGGAGGAGGACACACCTAGTTTCAGTGTATCTATAAAATAGGCTGGGAGATGTATGGCTACCCTGATGTTCCAGGCAACTGGCAACCTGAGATCTATGAACTTTCCCTGGGAAGTGAAATGGAACCTGCCATTTTCCTGGAACCCAGGCTCTTGCAGGTAACTTGCCAGAACAAAGCAGCTACTCAGGAAGAGTGACCTGAGCAGAAGTCTGGACTGGATTCAAACAGGAACATTAGTCCTCAAGCTTCTCAAGAAAACTCAGCCAGATTATACTCAATACTATTTCGGTAATATAACCTAGAGCACATGCTAAAAACACAACTCAAGGATTTGATGCCATCATTTCCAGCAGTACAATTAAATTTAAAGCTGCTCTCCTTCCTCTCTCCTCTATTTCCACTTCTTACCACATTCCTTTCTTTTCTCTCACCTACATCCATCCCTCTTCTCTTCTGCCTTCTCTTCATCCTTGTTTATTTCATGTTCTATTCTTCCATATGCCAGTGGACTGGAAAGTCTAAACAACCGTAGCCATTTTTTTTTTTTTTTTGAGATGTAATGTTAAAGGATGTACTTCGGTGTAAAACTCCATTTTCAAGTACATTCTGTGCTGAAATGTTTTGGCCTAGATATTGTAATTTTATTATGATACCTTTTTCTGGTTATGCTATAACTACCTACTTTGTATGCAAAGTACTGAAATACTTATATACTTTATATGTTAAGTATTAAAATTACTTCAAGTAAAATTTAGTTTTGAAACAAATCAAACATTTTTGATTATGAAATTTTTGTTTAAGAAATTAAACATTCATAATTCAATTTTATTTTTAAATATGATTTAATCTCTTTGCTGTATGTTGTATATGTATCCCACAGTTAATTATACTGTGTTATATGAGAACATTTTCATGCAAACATATCTTTCTACATAGCACTTACTGTGCAAAATCCCCATTGATAAGAATTTGAGTAATATTAAGGATTTAACAAACTCTTAAGTGACAGACTATTGGTTTTTTTTAAAATTTCATTTTATCTTGGTATTTTCAGGAATAAGTTCCAACATGTTTATAAAAAAACAACGATTACTTTATAAGTAAGTAATAAACATATACTAATTATCTATTTAATCATTAGTATGGAAATCAGCAGAAAGCTAGAGCTGACTTAAAAAAACTGATCATACAGAGCTGAAGTGATGGCTCAGTGGGTATGAGCACACTGGATGCTCTTCAGGAGGGCCCAGGTTCAAATGCCAGATCCCTCATGGCAGTCCAGCTGCCTGTAACTCCAGTTCCAGGAGATCTGACACCCTTTTCTGGCCTCTGGACAGTGTATGTACATAGTACACACAGTCATACATGCAGACAAAACAGCCATACACATAAAATAAAAGCAAATCAACATTTTAAAAAATCATCAAGTAAAGATATGAGTGAATAACATATATGGTTAGTGAAATAAGAAAGTTGGCATAGGTTTGCTAAGTTAATTGCAAAACTGGCCAATGATCTGCAAGGCAATACGTTTCTAACTAGAAGAGACTATTATCCAACTCTTCTCCTGTATTAGGCCCTCCCTGGCTCTCTCATTCCATGTTACCCCTGGATGCACAATTCATGATTGTTAACTTGCTTGAAGTCAATGTTGATTTTCAATATGTCTTACCCAGTTCACTAGAGCCTTGGAGGAGAGTTTTTAAGATTCCTTTGTTCTGTTTAATATGTATGAGTGCTTGCTTGTATGTATGTGTGTATACTGTCACATATGTGCCTGATGCCCATAGAGGCAAGAAGAAGGTGTAGGGTCCCCTGAAATTGGAGTTACATACAGTTGTGAGCCACCACATAGGTGTTAGGAACAGAAACTGGGTCCTCTGCCCAGAACAGCAAGTGATCTTAGACACTGAGCCATCCCCCACCCTGGAGGGAATAGCTTTGAAACAGAGGGGCTCAAAGAAAAGTAAAAACAAACAAATGTTTTTGTTACCCATGCTTTGCTTAAGATATTTATGATTAGAAAACTCAGTGGAAATATACTCACACTTACGCTTGAGAGAAAATAAAAATTAAAAAGCATTCATTACTTCAAACAATGGCTATACAAACCCCTGGAATTATAAATTCAAGGGCACAAGCGATTTCAAAGATTCCTTCTTAAAAATGAACTATTGAGCCAAGTAAACTAATTGTCATCTACGTGGATAACAAGGAACTAAGGCAATGAAATGAAAGTCAGGTGCTTTCAACTGTGGTACACCTAAGACTGGGTGGCAAGAAAGAATTGTTTGATGTGCAGAACCACAGTTATCCCCTTCTAAAGATGAACTGACTTGGGTTTTGAGAGTCATGGTAAAGAGTGGGATGGTTATGATCGTTATTATTTCATTGACATAAATACCTGTTGAGAACAAGCTATCTTTTTGGGGTTTTGTCATTTGAGTAATGCAATACTTTTTCTATCGCCTTACTAATATTTTACTTTCAGTGAATATAAGCAAAGTTATATATGAATAAAAAATGAATGATAAAAAGGGCACTTGGCTGGATGTAATCATTCTTGCCTTTAATCACAGTTCTCAAGAGGCAGAGGCAGGCAGATCTTTGCGAGTTCAAAGCCAGCCCAGTCCATACAGTATGTTCTAGGACAACAAGGGCTACACAGTGAGACTCTGTCATTAGGTAAATAAATAAATAAGTAAATAAATACAAAACACTTTAACCTAGAGGTAAAAAGAGCTGAATGCAAATCTTTATCAAGTTATTGTAAATAACCCGTTTTGTAAGAAGTATTAAGCATTCACTCACCATTTAAAATTTTTCATGATACTTAAAAATGTGCCACTAAGTTTTCATTCATTCAAGCTAGCTACTTTATTTATTTATTTTTTTGAGACAGGGTTTCTCTGTCGCAACTCTGGCTGTCCTGGAATTCACTCTGTAGACCAGGCTGGCCTTGAAGTCACAGAGATCCCCCTGCCTTTGCCTCCCGAGTGCTGGGAGTAAAGGTGTGCACCACCACCACCCAGCTCCAGGGTAGCTACTTTAACTGAGTGCCCAAACCCACTTCTAAATGTACCTGTTTCTCTGGTAGCATGTTTTCTTTCTGGGATCATATTCTATGATATGATCCTTCCAACACTTGACAAAGCAGTTGAGTGGATGAACCGTGAAGCCTCTGGAAGCTGCCCTCTAGATGTCTCACAAATTGGATGTAAAATGCAATAGGACAATGACATCCCTTGACATCAATGTTTTCTGCAGTCACTGCTGCTATGTCAAGAGACTGGCTTTACACATACGAGCATGTTACACAGCTCACACTGAAGTGAGGTCCAGAAAGGTGTATTCATGGGGCTCTTTAACTCATGATACCCTGCAACATAAGAACACATTAATATTTCCTTCTACCCATTAGTATAATTTATTTTGTAATTGTATAATATATATAACATAATATATAATAGTGTGTGCATTTGCATATATGTTCATTTTGTTCATATATATGTTTGTTCATGTATATGTTCATATGAACATATATGTTCATTCAATCCAAAGTCCACATTCTATATATATATACTTACACACAGGTATACATACATCCTTATTTATTTGCCAAGTGGACCTTACTGGATTTTATCTCTGCTTACCTTTTATCACCCTCAATATTGCTCTAGCACATGAAATTGTGTTACTTTTCCGAACTAAATGTACTCTGAAATTCTGATAACAATTTGCTTTCATCAAACATATATGGGTTTCAACCTCTACTGGAGAGTATACTGTAGAGGGCACTTCATATTGATTTATAAATGAATATATGTGGTTATGTACCTGTGTTTTATTCATTTTTAATTGAAATTCATGTTATTCAAACTACTCTTTATAGGAAAATCCTACAGTCTTCTAACCTTTAGGGCTCCTCCGGAGATCCTATCTAGACTGGGCCATACTCTTTCTTTGTTGCAGTTTGCTGAGTAGAACTTTAGCTCAGACAGCACATTTTACTACAGAGAGACAAAGCCTCAAATCCCATTTTTTTTTCTGCTTTCCCTATGAGGGCTCAGTGAGCCATTGCCTGCCAGGCATAATCTACAATGACCTCTGGATCTGTCCTCAGCAGTGGCAAGGCTACTACTCCAGAAATCCCGTTTAGACAGCTGCCTCACCAACCTTCACAGGAAATTACTTTGACTCGATCACATGAAGCATATTCACATTTATGGAGTGGGGGCAAAAGTTTCCAATTACCTGAATTTTTGAGACACATAAATGTTTAGGTCTGTAATTCATGTATATACATAATTAATATTTTTCATTATTCTATAGGTCAAAAAAGATATCTCAGGGTTGTTTGTCAATCCATTTCTTTCTGTGTTATCTATTTATACAGGAAGAATTTTAAGAACACAAAATAGTTGTCTTGTCAATCATAATTCTCACCCTCCAACTCCTCTCCGGTCCTCTTCATGTCCTCTCCCTCCTTTATTTTTCTATTTAAAAAAATATAACTCAGTGAGTCTGATTAGTAATGTCCATAAGTGCATGGGTATAAGAGTTTTTAATCAAGAAAAGACATGATAGGGCTGGAGCTGAGTCTGTGGCAGAGCGTAGCCATAGCTTGTTTAACGCCCTTGTTTAGATTTCCATACTGGGAAGAAAAATATAATCGTTCAGTAAACTTAACTTATTTTACACAGAACAAAGTGTTTGCACAGATTGTATCATTACTCAATCATTTTTGTGTAGCTTTTCTATTTCCTCTTTACATTGAAACTCTTCATGGACTGCACTGAACATTCATTTGTCGTGGAAGTCCAATGCTACTTCGTATTCAATAGATATCACAGTGATGGCCGCTTTGCATGTCAGTACTCTATGCCTTTATTCTCACTAATAGAGTGTAAGATGTGCTAATCTTTGAAATGTAATTTCAACTATGTATCATTGCAACGATAGTTTAAATAAATCTGTCGTATGCCCGGGTGCTGTGGTGCAAAATACTACTTTTTTCGTCCCTTGATTGATACTGGCTTTCAGGTTCTTAGCATGGCATTCAGCTTTAGGACACCATCACCCGATGCAGGGGGAGTGTTAGAATATTTTATGTTTCACCCCACTACTTGTGCCAACTTTGATTAGAAATTTTACTTCACTGGATAGCAGATTTCAGTGTTTCAAGAAGCCATCTATGATACTCAGCACTTCATATTTTCCATTAATTTTTTTAGTTTTAATTAATTGAAGATTGGCCTGAAATTCCAAGAAATACTACTCAGGGCTTCCATGCATCCTTAGGTCTAGCCACTCCATTGGCATCTTCTAAACTGAAATGCCTAATCACATCCAGGATGTGCACACTGATTGGTAAGGGTACACAGTATGCCCACATCAGAAGGATCCTGCATGTTGTTGCACAGCTATGTATGCTTCCCTTTCATCCCTTCTCTTCCTGAACCCCTAGTAACCAGATGTAGTCATGACGCTGAGCATATATTCCTTCCCAAGTCTGCATAGTTAAGGGCTGTTACTCTCCTACTTAGAAACTCACTCATTTATTGCGACTTCTAAAATTCTATACTCCATAAGCACCACTGTCTTACCAGCTGCCTTCTCAGAAACTTGCAGTCTTCAGTAGATACAGAAATGAGTCCTCATGGTGCCAAGCTCATTGGTTCTCACACTGAAGTGATTTTTAGAAAATGCTTACTCTCACAGATTTCTTTGCCTCCATTACATACAATGCTTGGTTTCATAGTGTGAATACAGCATCAATAGGATTTAGCTGGAGGTACGCTACTACCTTACTCCCCTCTTTACTTTTCCAAATATTGTATTATATCCTGCCCCCCATTTAGCTGGGGACAACATGTCTTATTTATAACAGCCATAGTCTTTAGACATAGTTTCTTTTACCTTCTTTTTGTGCCTAATAAAACACTTAAAGTTTCCAATATCTAAACCAGTGAAAGCCACAAATTATATGTACTAGCTAGGTTTTTTTTTTTTTTTTAACTTAACACAAACAAGAGTCGTATGAAAAGAGAGAAATTCATCTGAGAAATTGCCTCCATAATATTTGGCTGTGGGTAAGCCTGTGGGGCATATCCTGCATTAATCACTGATATGGGAGGGCTCATCCCACTGTTGGTGGTACTACCCCATGCAGATTGTTCTGGGTGACATAAAAAGTCAGGTTGAGCAAGCCACGAGGAGGAGGGCAGTGAAAAGTGTTCCTTTATGGCCTCTGCTTCAGTTCCTGCCTCTGGCTCCTGACTTCAGGTGCTTGACTTAAGTTCTTATCCTGCTTTCCCTGGATGGTGGACTACAAAGTACAATTTGAAATAAACCCCCTTTCCCTCAAAGTTATTTCTGGTCATGTTATTTTATCACAGCAATCAAAACACTAACTAAGACATTAAATCATGAGGTGAGAAAGAAAATAATGCATGCAGTACTAGGAATAAAATTCTTAAGTAAAAGCAAAACTTGATTGCTTTGATCAATTTGTAATGCTAAGTTTAATATTGAAAGAAAATGGTTTTGGACTAAGATAACTTCCATACCACAATTATAGTACTGATAATAGTTATGATAAGCAGTCAACCAACCAAACAAAATGAGTTTCACATAACAACTAGATAAATTGAGTTGGAAGTAATGATGCACATTTGTTAACTCTGAGACTGTGGGGAAAAGATCAAGACTTCCAGGCCAGCTTGTCCTACAAAACAACACATTGTTTAATAATGATAATGATAATAATAGTAGTAGTAGTAGTAACAGCAGCAGCACAGTTTTAAATTGACTTTAACTATTTAGTTCAGTTAACAATACTGTACCAGTGTTGGTTTTCTGGCTTTGATAATTGCACAGTAATCAATTAGCATTAGAAATTCCAAAGAAAGAGTCACATGGGACATTTCTATATTATTATTTGTGTAACTGCTTTGTGACTAAAAGCATTTCAACATACAAAGGTAAAAGATCAAACATACAGATTTCCATTTGACTTAAATCTCCATTCCTCCAATGTACATGTGTGTGTACACATGGCATATAAATAGCTAAGATAACTCAATATCAATGTTCATATGATAAGTGTTCAAGGCTGGAAAGTGTTACTTATTTACGCTGCTTGAAAAATCTTGATGATTGAAAAATTCAAGATAGAAACTTGAGCTTTACATGAAAGCATTGTGGTATAAACGTTTCTTTGTAAAACAGGTAAATATATACTTTCTGAGCAGAAAAAAATGGTTTAAGAATACTAATATCAAAACTTTATAATGAAAACAGCCTAAAGTACAGCTTCATGTTTGCATATTAATAACATATTACCAAATTTAAACCAATCTAAAACAAGTAGACTAGGAATGGTACATGCTCATTCATTGAGGAAGTAAATTTTAAAAGATTTAGAAAAGACTTATAGTTACATTTTTATAATACATGGAATATTTTCTTTATATTTCCAGTGACATTTAAATATGGAGATCAATACATAATCCTAGATAATATTTGCTTTATGATTGTGCTCTCTTTTTTCTATTAGAGATTTTATTTGGTTTTCTCTTTATCTCCTCCCTGGATGATGCCAGGGTGGCTACTTTCCCCTTAAGTGCTTCCATAGGATACTTTCCAAATTCAAGTTGTATAAAATAGAACTGAATAGCATCATTTTATTCTTAAAGTGCTTCAATATATATTAGCATGTGTTTGTTTTCATTGTCAGTTATTCAAAAGTTCTTGTTCCAAACGACTCTCTGATTTCGTTTTTCCTTGCAAAGTTTTTCTGTGTGCTTGGCTAACAAAATCCATTGCTTGTTAGCTTTATCTCGGTGCTAAAAATCCACACTATTATTACAAAACCTGCATCATCTATCACATTTACTTGTTCCCAGAACTTGACACAAAAGTAACACAGGATTATGGTGAACAGCATTTTACCCCATCTTTAAATCAGAGGACGGACTTATCTGCAACTCGCAGCATTGCCTTTGTTGCCTTTCTGGTTCCCTGATTAGATGAGAAAATTGTGCTTCAAAGTTAAAGTAATGGTCATCTACTCATAGTTCTAAAGTATTCGATTCTGAAAGAAAATAAAAATTTCATACTTAGAGGAGAACATGAGCATAGGTGTACAAATAACAAGCACGTTGCTGTTGCTGACAGATGCCTATATTAAAAAAAGAAAGTGTTAAAGGTGTGAATAAAGTGCAGAACTTCTGTCAATTAGGAGCTGCAATTGTCTACTTATTTCAGGTCTGATGCAAGCTAACTTATGGGCGTTTCTGTCAAACAACCATAGAACAAATATATTTGTTTAGCTAATTTTGCTAATTTGTTAAGAAGAATCTGTTAAGTGAATCATTTAGCATCCTATAAACAAAACAAAGGGTGATAATTGTGCAAATTATTCTTTCTAACTTATTGAGTTGGCAACATGTAAACAAAGGTAAGTATCTATACTTTGGGTGAAGTAATTACGTTCATGCATATTGAGACTCTAATTTAGAAAGATTTCTCTTGTGGTATGTACACTGGCTTGAAGAAGAAAGAAACCAGATGGAGGGAGAAAACCGCAGAGCTTTAAAAGGAGAAAGAGGTTTTAGCAAAATGCCGTGGCTTCTGAATTAGAAATTGGAGGTGATTATTGGCTGTTACTGAAGAGTGAGGGAACCCATCAGTGTGAAGTGACAGAGGCAGAGGAGGGGCCTGATGTGACAGAAGATTCCAGCAGAGGAGGTTAGGAGGAGCAAACATGGAACAGGAAAACGAGCAAGCTTTGAAGATCTTCAGACAGAAGTTCTTCTTGCTTATCCTTTTGTCTGTCAGTCTGAAACACCTCCTGCCTCTTCAAATAAAGACATCTGGTAGAAAGTTGAAAATGCTGGCCCACATTGCAAAGGCCAACTAAGGCCTGAAGACAGGTTATGGAAATTGATCTCCAATATTTGTTTTAAATTGAAGAATCCTTGACAGAGATTGAGATGACCAGAAAAAAACAGGGAAGCAGGTGCCACACCATCCTTGTCCTGGAATCTAAACGAGATCACAACCCCAAGGATAAAGAATATCAAGTTTTCCAAAGAGTCACATGCTCTTAGAATTTAAAAAGGAGGCTTGAGTCCCAGTTCTTAGTGCTGGATATTAATGGTAGGAGAAAAAGACGAGTTGTCAGACATACAGTCTTAGAGATTTTCATAGAAAGTTGTTTGGGAGATTAAAATAAAGTATGTATTACAGTTCAATACATCAAAAAAGTTAAAAAAAATACTAATAAAAAAAAAAAAAAACATAGTGGGGTTCTCTAGATTTATTTTTAACTGAATAATACTTGAGTTTTCTTTCACTAAAAGTTTTGAGATAAATGGATTTTTTATTGGTAGTTTTTTTAGTTTTTTGAGATAGAGTTTCTCTGTTGTAACTCTGAATGTCCTGGAACTCATTCTGTAGACCAAGCTGACCTCAAACTCACAGAGATCTGCCTGTGTTCCAAGTGCTAGGATTAAAGGCGAGCACCACCATTTCCCTACAAGCAAATGGAATTTTTAAATAAAGAAAATACATGCAAATGGGACAATTGGAAGCTCAGAGGACAGAGGGTGTGGGCAAATGGAAGGCAGTTCACATAGGAAACACTCCTGTATGGAATGAGGAAGGAGTACAGGTAGGAGCAAACTGTAGTTGTCTCACTTTGTTCATCCCCTTGTCAATTAACACACACTTGGGTTGCTTGCAGAGTAATAAACACTAAAGCTAATAACAAAGCCCATATATACACTTTTATGTATTCACAGTTGGATATAACTTTTAACATTTCAAATATCAATGCACAAGGAGTCCACTGAAAATTATTTTCATAGTCCTTGACGTTTTCAACAGTGGGTTTTATACACTTGATTTGCTATTTTAGTAACCCTGATGCCAGTGGTACTTTTATTTTAATTAGTATTTGCCTAATGGCTAATGATGCTTAAAACACTAACCAGATTTCATGTTATTAAACTCAGAAAAGTAAACCATGATGAAAACTTTAGAGAAGCTGAGCTATTAGGAAATTAAGAAAATTTTAAATAATTTCAAAATGAATACATTATGAGAACTTCAGGGAGTAAAATTGAAATAGAGTTATTAAAATGATCTCAAATTTGAAACAGGACAAAGAATAGTGTGATCATTGGTAACCCACATACATATATAAGCTGTTGAATGATGGATAATGGCAATGTAATCAGGGATCAAATAGGGAGGTGATGGGAGGTGATTAACTATAGGAGACCCCCAATAGAACATAAAAAAGTGACTGTATTCTGTTCATTAATTTATTTTCTCTGTTAAAAGAAAGGATGAGAAGCTGGGGAGGGTACTCAAAATTTAAGAGCATGGACTGATCTTATAGAGGATCCAGGTTCAGTTCCCAGTACTTACTTGGTGGGTAAGTCCCAAGAGATTCTCCATGGGCCCAGCACACAAGTGGTGTATAGACACATACATGCAGGCAAAACACTCATGCATACAAAACAAATATTTTTTTAATGAAATGTAAGCCATAAAGGTAAGTCTCATGCTGAAGGAGAAAGAAGAGAAGCCTAAGCCATTTATACAAAGATATTTTCAGCAGAAGGCAGCAGAGAATTAACAGTAGTAAAACTGGAAGAAGAAAACTTAAAAGTCTCGTTAAGGGGATTTCCTCCATCACCCCATGAAAAATGATACTCAAATATATGGTGAAGGATCAGTTTTTACAGACACAAGAAATATTATATTTTGCTTTATTGGGTATCTCTAAAATATTATTGGATATTAATCATGTAATAGAATGTAAAAATGGTAAATTATATGTTAATAATAAGTCGAGTGTATTAATTGAGAAAGAGTTAAGCCATTACAAATGTTAAAGTCTGTCAATACATTTAACATTAGAAGTCTTTACATTTCATGGCCTAAAGCTATCATGTTTTGATAATACAAAATTAAAAATAGTAATTTACTTAGTTATTATGAATCTCACCCTTAACAGCGCTTGACCCTCTTCCTGTTTGCATGCTCATGAGTGTGTTCAAGGCATTAACACTTATTATAAACTCAAGAAAAACTGTGTTTACAAAGGATACCATGAAGACACGCTCCTTCCCTTCCTGAGATGCTCAAGACGTGTTTCAGTTGAGAAGTGAGCAAACTGCCTTGTAAATACATATGAGAGTCAGAAGGGAGCTCAATTCTGGAATTGAACACATTGGCTAAACTGTAAATCTGTGTTTACTGAGTTAAGTCCTGGCCTTTTCCATGGGGCTTCAAGGAAACTCCCTATGCAATTGTTTTCTGTCTTTTTATACCAGTGTTCTTGAACACTCTGTTCCTGGTGCAGAATCATTTCTTTTGCATGAGGATTTGAGAAATTTTGTCTTGGGCTTATTATAAGGGGATTTAGCCTTTAAGAAACCTGTTGGATTTTATGTTAAAAGATAAGCTGAATCCTTCAACTGACTCTGTGTGTTTACTATAGCAAGAATCTTATTTTACACTTGATTTCAGCCAGAGAGCTGAGAAGGGATATTAAAGCTATTCATACACACACACACACACACACACACACACACACACACACATACATATACACACACATATGCACACTTAGTTGTTTGCTTTTAATATATTTTTTGGCACAGTATATAGGTGTTTTAACCAAGCATAATATTAATCATTTCATTAAAAACCCTAAAGCTCTTTTTTTTTGTTTTTATTAAAAATGGATTCTTCTCTCATACAATATATCCAGACCACAGTTTCCCCTCCTTCCACTCCTCCAAGCTCCTGTACACCTTCCCTCTCTCCCAAATCCACTCCCCCTCCATTTCCCTTCAGAAAAGAGCTGGCCTCCAAGAGACAACACCAAAACAGGACGAAACACGATACAGTAAGACGAGGCAAAAGCCCCCATACAGAGACCCCGGTGATACAACCCAAAAGGAGAAAAGAGTCCCAAGAGCAAGAAAGAGTCAGAGACACTTCCACTGTTAGGAGTCCTTGATTAGGTCCCATTCTTCCTATATACTTGTGTGGTATTTTATTATCTTTCAACTCAAAGATTATTTATTGGTTCCTGACTTCCTGGTTCATTAATTAGCAGTTTTTCCCCCTCACTTTTGTTAAACCTAACACAGCTTTATAGACTACATACAATATTTAAAATTTCTATTAGTTACACAATAAAATACTACTTAGCAGAATAATTGAAGTATCAATACATAAATTGTATAGGGAAATAATACTCAAATCACCCTGGATGTAAGAAACCAGGGATAATTCATTGGTCTTAGATTGAAGGAAAGGCAAAGTTAATCATCTGATAAAATAATTTTAAGATATTTGCATAATGCTAAGAAAATTAAAAGGAAGAGGCATATTCAACCAAGTCAAGAATCATAGTTCCCAAAGGCCATCTCTCACAAGCACACAGAACTCTGTGACCTTTGTCTCACATTTGCATTAGTTCATGAACCAAATGTGTGTTTTCAGCAAACTTCAAATGACTCACCGAGGTGAACTTGCTAGATTTGATGGATGGGACAGTTAACTTTTGTTTTACTGCTAGTGTGTTTCCTTTGAATTTTGCATGATCATTTTCGTTTCCCCCACAATCCTGTGATTTCTGTCTACTTTGCATAATTATAATGACAACCTCATAACTCTGGGAAATTTTTATTCATTACCCTAGTGTCATCTTGAATCAGACTAGCATGATCTATTTTTTTCTTGTAGGATATTATCAAGCATATGGCTTATTAACTATAAATAGAGAGTAGAAATAACAAGAACGTGTATGTAAATGCCTAGGAATTGGGGCATGCAGGTTTTTATTCATTCACTCTGTGCAGAAGTAAATAGGTAGCTATTGACTGCTGACTCCTGTTATTGAGGGACCCAATGCAGAGGGACCAAAGAGGGAGTCTAGCATTCTGTGAGGTGCCCATAGTATATAGCTGAGATTTGAGAAGTGGTGTCAGGGACTATATCTTTAGTCAGAAAGTACTATCAGGATGTGTATGACTAGCTGGATAAAAACAATACAGATTCCAGAGTAAGAGGCCCGAAGGAGTGGGCAAGAGTACAACACACAAGGAATGACATTCTGTATACTTGCCTCAGCAAGGAACAACTTGGGAAATCACAGCGATGAAACAAAATGGCAAATCCATTTTTTCAACTTTGCTATTGTTGTTAGACTAGAGAAATACAAATAAAAACACAAATCAAATTATAGTCAAAATGATTATAGTGATCATGATTTATAACCTCAACGTAAAGAATACACACTGTTTCTTCTGAAGTGGAGTTGTTTTCCCACTGGCATACTATAGCTCATAGAAAGAAACACACATGTTTGATGTTATTGCTTTCCTCCTGTAATTTCCTAAGTTAACTGATGTCAATAACAGGGGTCTATCTATGTTGATTTACAGAAAGGCTAAAGGCTTTAGGCTCAATTTTAATTAAGCAAAATCTTTATGACATAACATCTCATTAGTTTGCTGGATTTGTTATGGTGTTTTATGTAAAGTCACGAAAAAAATTGAAACTTTTAATGAGGACTAAGTATACTTACTCTATTTATAAAATGTGTTTATAAGTCACACTCCAGACCCTGTTGTAGTGTATCTGAAGGGAAACATTAGTTCAGAAATCCCACACCAAGCAGCATGCTTCTAAATCTGCAGTCTGATAAATTACATGCTTCAATGGTTTAAAAATGCCAAGAAGATACAAAGTGTTCTGATGAGGATTGACTTCTGGATCATGTCTGAATACAGCTCGGGCTTTACTGATTTCAGATGGTCTCTTAGAGGGCAATGGCATACCTCATTGCTATAGCACCTGCCAAGCATGCACCTAGCCCTGGTTTGTTTTTAACACCAACCCACAAAAGGAAAATAGAATCCTCCAAGGCTAGAAGGTGATAAATTGTAGCCACCACATTGGTCAACCGTGGTCTACTCCTAATTTTTACTGTTTGCAAGACAAGAAAGAACAAATTTTGCACTTTATATGTGCTGTTAAAGCAAGAAGAACATGGAAACGAGAATTGTATAGTGCATTAAACCTAGAACACATTATCTAGTACTGTTTAGAGATGTTTGCTTCCCATCTTGGAATATCTGAATTACTGCTTGAACCATAGAAATAATTAGTACACATGATTTTTTTAATCAAACAATTTCAATGCTGTTGATTATTTTAAAGCTAATCTTTGTAAGGGACTTACATTGTATCAGAAAAATTATCTTTCCTTTATGTTTGTGTAATTTATAGGGTTGTCAGTCTAAGAGTAATAGCAAAATTAAGCATTGCATTATATTGCTACTCACTGATTATAAAGCATCATGAGTTACATGACTGCTTTCTTACCCAAAATAATAATAGCAAAAACATCTACCCTGAGCAAACATACAAATCACAGCCAACAGAAGATTAGCGGTAGCAGCAACATACAACCAACAGGTTGATGTAAATTGATTTTTTGTATTAGTCTTTCAGTGATAAATTTGCCTGATGTTTTCAAGCCTCTAGAGAGCTCTTATTGATCTATAGTATCTGTTCAGATGAAGGTTGGATTTCGGGTGGCATTATTTTATAGTAGGAAGCTTCAGATTCCATTTCAATTTTTAATTTTTGAAGCAGATTTCCAAATCTTAATTTTTTTTGTAAAAATTAACTGTCTCTTCTTTTTACATACTTCTGTGAAAAATCAAAATCATCAGAGAAAGGAGTGAAATTATGTGACAGAGATATATTTCAAGGCTGACGGCAGTTTAATCACAAAGCGATACAAGCTCTGACGGGCAGTTTTCATTTTTAGTCAACACTGTCATTCAGAATTACATTGCTTATATCAAAACCATATAGGAGATATTGGTGATAATGATATCAACAGAAGCATGTTTAGTAAAAGTGGGTCAATAAAAAAATATTGATTGTGTCGAAATTTGTGGAAATAATAATGAAAAGCAAAACTCAATCAAAATGGATCATCTGGCAGATAGGACAGACATCAACATTGTCACGAAAAGTGTAGATGAGAGAAAGTATCAATCAGACTTCCAAGTTTGCATTTATGTAGGTAATATCAAAATAAAAATGTGTTGTGCCTAAGTGGAAAAATGCATCTATTTCTATCTGAAAATGTATTTTTTAAATAAATCAAGTAGACAGATGAGCAGGTGACTTGGCCCTGATTTCCCTTGTCCAGGCGTTATACATCCAGTTGTCACACTTCCTCTCTGGGAGTCCAAATGTTGACTGGAAAAAAATAAGCATACTTAGAAAAAGTAGTGTTCTGTAGGATGCAAACATTGCAGAACATACAAAATCTTTAAAAGATAACATTATATAAATACTGGATTATTTTGTTAATAAAGAGGCTGTACCTCTCTCTGTTTCATTATATGTTTGAAATATTCCTATAGCAAGCCATATTTACCACTTTTTATGATTTACCAAAAGATATCTGTTTGTGAAAATGTGTGTATCTCTGTGTCTACATATGTGCTGGTGTTTTTACTTTTACTCTTTTTTTTCTGTTTGCTTTGATCTATTCTGATTTGTTTTATCTTATAAATTTTTTATATGCCTGTTTGTTTTTTTCATGAAAGAAAGAAAGAAAGGCTACGGATTGTAGTGGGTGAGGAGGTAGAGAGGATCTGAAAGAACTTGAGGGAGGGGAAACCATAATCAGAATGTAGTGTATGAAAAAACAGTCTCTTCAATCAATAGAAGAAAGAACAAACAAAGCTTCAGTTAGGATAATGTCTTAAATCTCAAAGCATGCCTGCATTGGAAAAGCAGTGCAGACTGCCAAACTATAGCAAATCCTGAAGAAAACATAAAGTTGATTAACATTTCTTCATAATTAATGAATACACCTTTAGGAAATGCTACACAACACTTCAGTGAGCTGGTCACCCCAACTTCACACATTTTCCAGTAGCTTTTGCTTGATAGTTAACTCTCAATATGCAATAATTCTCCATACTTTCAGATCTCTCCGTGTTAGTCAGTACTCTTCCAGTTGCTTGAAAAAGAAACTAAAGGACAGGTCAAGTAACCAAACCACCAAGGGTTACTTCCAGGCATTTCTGGGTTTCCCAGGGGACAGGCTGTCATCAATGATGCCTGTTTCACCTGTCCCTGACAGTGGAGCCTATGGCATCTCTTTGGGAAATATTTATGTGCATAAAAGGATCTATGGTTATGTTAGTTCATTTTGCACTTAAAATAATATTCTTCTTTTTACCTCCACAAACGTACATGTTGCATGTGTGTGTCTGCACATGGGGTGTTCCATGAGTGAGGAACCCCAAAATTGATTCCTTGTCTCTTTCTCCATCACTCTCCACTTTATTTCTTGAGGGAACTTTTCATGAGACCAGGAGCCCACATCTTCTGCTAGTCTAGCTAGCTAGCTTGCTTTGAGGATCCCATCTCTGCCTCTGAAGTGCTGGGATGCCTGGAAGCACATCCCAGATCTGCTAACTTCTGTATGAGTTTTGGGGATCCAATCTTCTGTCCTCAGCTTCCAAGGCAAATGTTTTACCTAATTACTTGTCTCCCCATGGCACCCAAACAACAAATTTTTACATAAAAAAAACGAAAAGTCTTATTTCACGTTGTTTCTGATGTGAGAAGATAAAACTTCATCACAGGAGAAAAAAATTACGGGTTTTATTTACTGCATAAAAATAGATATTTTTCACTGTAGTGTTATTCACTGGTTTTTAAATGCGTTTTTCTTTGCAGGCTTTTCCTGGAAACATCAATTCTGACAGCGTGGTCCGGCATGACCTGCAGCATGCAGTCGTTGCCCGTTATGTCCGCATCGTGCCCCTGGACTGGAATGGAGAAGGCCACATAGGGCTGCGTGCGGAAGTCTACGGCTGCTCGTACTGTGAGTGTGAAGTATCAAGTTCACATCTGCGTCACGGGTCGTCTACTCTAAAAATGAGTTGAGATACACAGCACACTGGGATGTTTTCCCTATTTTTATGACATAAGTATATGGCATGTCTATCTAAACCGATACCTATTCATCTATGATCTGTATTAAGTGAGGGCTGAGGAGATGAGATGACTACAGTAAGTGCCGAGTTCTAGTCTCAGCACCACATAGCTACGCGTGGCGCTCAGTGCCTGTCATTCCCGCATGAGGCATGTAGAGGCAGAGAAATCAGATGTTCAAAGTCATTCTCAGTTACATAATGAGTTTGTGATATGCCTGGGTTGAGATGGATGAGACCTTGTGTCCAAAAAGTTATTTAAAAAAGAATGTATTAAGTGAACGAGTCAGGAGGTGATATTGCTCAGTACACTGAAACAATGAAGCTTATTAATTAAACTGCCTAAAGTCTTCTGAATTATCTAAAATCAGGCGATTTACCTGCTATCTGCCTTTCTGGCTTGTGGTGAAAAGGGAAGATCTATTGTGAAAGCTTCCATGGCTCCCAGGACTCATCATTCTTCTTATTTTAGAAGTCAATAATTAGGGTTTTGTTGTTGTTGTTGCTGTTGTTTTGAGACGGGGTTTCTCTGTTGTAACTCTGGCTGTCCTGGAACTCACTCTGTAGACCAGGCTAGCCTTGAACTCACAGTGATCCACTTGCCTCTGCCTCCTGAGTGCTGGTATTAAAAGCAAGCGCCACCACCACCACCCAGCAACGATTGGAGTTTTTAAGATTAAAAAGTATATATATTTCTTTGTGTGTGTGAAAGCATGTGTGTGTCCGGGGTATGTGCATGGCCAAAGGACAACTACTGGGAATGAATCTCTCCTTCCACTCTATGGTAATGAAGACCTTAGGTTGTCAGGCTTAATGCCACATGCCTTTCCTTGCTAAGCCAGCTTGCTGTCCTCCATCACTGGATTTTGATATCAGTTATATTTTAATTTTACTTAAAGGGTTTCTTTTTATTTAATTGTGTTTTAAGCTCCACCTTTAAAAAGTTCTAAACTATGTCACACCTAAATCTAATGACTTCACTATGTAGGTTTGGGGGAGTGGAAGGCTGCTATCTGTTTTTTTTCTGCTTGCAATACCCCTTGTCCATGGGAGATTTCAACAGGAGCATCAGTAGGTGCCCAAACATGCAGCAGTGCGAAACCCTAAATATACTGGGTTTTTTTTTTTTTTTCGTTTTTTGGTTTTTGTTTTACTATGCACACATATCTTTGGTAAAGTTTAATTTATAAATTAGACATGGTAGTAGATTTGCCATAATAATGAAATAGAATAATTAAACAATGTGCTGTAATTAAATATGTCTAAACCTCAGAAGTTCTTTTTGATTCTGGAATTTAATATTGAGTGTTTTTGGAACACAGTTGAATGTGGGGCACTGAAACTATAGAAATCCAAACAGTAGACAAAGGATAGGAGACTAACATATTTTTCTTTCTCTTCTGACTCTTCTCTTCCTTCCCATTCTTTCTCCCATACTTTTTCTTTACCACTCTCCTGCGCCTCCTTATCTACCTATCTTTCTATTTATATCTTATGTATATGTCGGACCTCAACCACATCAAAACTTTATCTGTAGAAGTTCCTTCAGGACAAACTCGATGATATATTCTATGAAAGAAGATATGTCTTCGTTTATTGTCTTTGCGAAGTCTTGCTAACACAAAGTCCCATTAAATATTGCTACATTTTCAAAGCTGCTGGATAATACAAATTCTGTCTGCAAACACTGGCCTCATAACAGTAAATCTCCAATATAATATTTTCCTGTCCTCCCAGGACATGTTTCTTCTATTCTGCCAATTGCACAGAGGAGGGAAAATATTGAAAATGGACAGGGAGGAGAATTGGTGTATCAGCTTTCTGCAAGAACTCTTCCATTAGACTTTTCCCTATCATGTCTTATAGACCCATAAACATAAATAGTCACTTTAGCCATAAAGTGCAAAATTCCTTTTTTGAGCAAGCTTCTTAAAATTAATGGAACACTTAATATTTCATAGTAAAGAATATGTAAAGCTTTCAAGTCTGTGAGGATTTAGTTGCAAAGACTCTTGCAAGCAGCAGCTGCAAAGATAACAAAATAATATTGTCTTAGTTCACAGGTATACTCTTAAGGCTGCAGTAAAGTGGCCATGGGGATTATATAAAAAATTGTACATGTTAATTTTATTTGATCATTATAATATATATAATACAGGATTAGATTTTGAGTTAAATCTTTGGGAGAAGCCAACAGAGAACCCCAACATGAATTAAGGTCCTTGCTACTGTGTGTTATGGTCCTCATGGACCCAGGAGACAGAGCATCATCTGACTGGCTTATTTTATTAAAATATTTGTTAGAAACATTCATATTTTTGAGATATTAATTTTTAACTTTTATTCTATTGCATAAATGAATATTCAAGTTGATAAACCTTGAGTTGTTCTTAGGGATTTTTTAAAAATTATTGTTGTAGAGTTGTTGCTAATGTTTCTGGTGGTATAGATGTAGAAAGTTGTACAACTCTGGTCCCCAGGTGTGACTCAGTTGTTACTATCTTGAAACCAAAGCAGATATGATTTCCTATATGAGATCCTCAAAAGATTTGGTCCACTCATCCTCCTGTGGAAAGTGGGAGATTAAACAGGCAGTGCATATGTGTGTTGGGTCCTCTACTCTAGAGTATATGCAGCTATTAGCATTGGCTATAGTAGAGACAGACTCTTCTTCCATGCTGTTGGGGCTCGTAAGTTGATTATATCATATTCTGTTAAATTCATAAGTTCCCCAAAATTAGCCTTAGGTAGAATTATCATTTTAGTGTATCTTTAATTTCTTATATGCAGTGAAGAGATGTCTGCTCATGCCTCCCTAGTAAATAACATACAAGAGAAGTGTATTAATGTAATATTAGTGTAACATATGTGTGTAAGTGTGTGTGCTCAATTTTTGCCAACAAGGAGTAAAGTTTTATAAAGTCGTTGTGTCAATTTATATCCTCACAAGCTGTGAAAGAATTCCTGTTTCTCCACAAATCAAGACAATTTTTGTATTAATTTTCAAGTTTTAGTACATGCTAATTATACCTAGTTTTGTTTTAATGATAATTTTCCTGACATTTTGCAGAGGTTATGATTGTGGATCACTAGTGTGGCCTTTTTAAAAAAGTATTTATTCAAAGCATCTTCCTCATATTTCTGGGAGCTGTATTTTATTCACTTATTTATTTAAAGTGAGTTTAAATGGTTTAAAACATTTTTTTCTCTCTTATTTGCTCTTTCTCTCCTACACAGCCCTCATTATGATCTCTAGACACATCTCATTTTTAATATATTTTTCTTTAAAAGAAATCATTTAAAAATGTTTGCTATCAATGATGTCATTCAGGAATCTACAGCAAAAGAAAGTGTTCTCAGGCATAGCTTAAATATGACAACATGTTCTATAGTTATAGCAAGTCCATTCATAATATGTAAAGTCATTTTCCTTGGAGGATTTCCCATCATAACTGGACTTTGAAAACCACAAGATGGGAAGGAGAAATAGCTGAAGCAAACAGGAAGCCAGACTTTCCTAGGAGAAGCCTTTCATGGAGCAAAAATCACAAATGTTAACCTATATACCAATTGATGTCAGTGCAGTAGATGATAGGTGGAAACATAAAATTTAAAAGAAAAAACAAGATAGAAATGGAAAAATTGCTTTATAATGGTTTGGGCAGTAGCCCCCAAGGAATCAGAGCCTGATTCTTTCTTTCTAAATCCTTTCTAATTCCTTTCTAAAGCTAAGTTTGCAAATGTGATGAAGTCTTGCCACAAGGAGTCAGCATGCATTGCCCATGTGAGCACTGCCTTCTCTCAGGTTACTCACATCACCTTTAAGAGAGCTGAGGGGAGAGAGATTACACAGGCAAAGGAAGAGGAGGCACTGAGGCCCCTGAGGCCAGGAATAGAGGGAAGGGAATGTCTGCCAAGGAATACTACAGCAATATTTCATGCTGGTTTGTGATCCAAACAACTTGTAATGGCTATTTATTTTTTAAATGGTACCCTCTGAGAGTTTATCCTTTGTTTAGAAAACAACTTAATAACCCTAGGAACTCTTCCCTGTCTAACAGGTAATGGCCACTCAGTCCTCTGGACACACCAAATGTACAGATCACATTCTTCGTTAAATGTTTTTGAAAAACGCAAATTACATTCATTTCTTTTCCAAGAACAAAATTTGTTCTTACAGTAAGAAAATATGTGACACATTTATGATTAACTTTCCAGAAGGTACTTTCGTGTGAATGTATACTGACAATCTGAACCAGAATGGACCAGTAGAAGTAGAAGATGACTTCTACTGTACCTTAAATTTCTGTACTCTCAAGGATCCCCTTGGACTTCCAGTGAGAAAGGCAGTTTAGGGCAGGAAGTATGGGTAAGACCTACCTTCCCACTCAGCTCTATTAGAAGGTAGAAATTCTGGGTGTTCCCAGGTCTCAGCTAGAATGACTGCAGCCTTGAGTACTCCTGTGGAAGATAGAAATGTATTCTTTCATCCTTTGAAAAATGCCTTGAAGGCTTTTCTGGGAGCCTTATTAACTGGAAGCTAAGGGGAGAAAGCCAAGGGTGAGAACTCAGCTGAGTGAGCATGTTTGTAGCCCATGTTCCCTGGTGTGTGTCCATCATGCTTTCTGCAGTTCTTCCATGATAATTTGTCATCTGGGAAATTGCAGTTTTGTTTTGTTTTTTCAAGATTGAAAACAAAAGTTGCCTCTAGGAACTCCAGATGGAAAAGTTTGGTTCCAGTCTATTGCTCTGCAAGCTTCATGCCATGTACCGCTCTTGCTTCCTGACTTCTTTCTAATATAATATGAGTTCTGATTCAAAGCCTCTAAACTCACTTGCTCTGTTCCCTCGGCACTGAGGTCCCTCAAGTTAACTGAATCAAACTCATGCTGTAGTTTTAAAAACTTACTGACATAGAGCACATATTTTATCCTTCTTGGCATTAACCCTGCACCGACACTGGCCATTTTACTCCACATTGGAATGATTTCATGAAGTAAAAAGGAGAATCTTCCATTTAAACATTTTAAAATAGCCGTATATGGCTGCATTACAAAAGTACTCCATTTACAGAGGATAAATGCAGTGTAATGGTATCTTCTTATGGCAAATTCTTAATTGGTTTTTAACCAGAACTTCACAGCTGATAGCTTAGCTGTTAGATTGAAAGCCCAGAGTACAAACTATTGTAGTATGATAACTTTTATATGCGAGCCAAAGTAGATGAGTAATTACTAAGGTCTAGACAATTTATCCTATGAAAATTATGATAGAAAATTGACACAGGTTTACATATAAAGGGGCTGAATATAAATGTTACACTGATAGTGTTCATCCTTTCATGGTAGGCTAGTGCTACATCTGCTTCTCCAGTAACTACATCCTCTTCTAGGGACCACAGCTAACTGATATAGACACATTGGCCAAGACAGGAAGTACTACCATGTACTTATTAGTTCACTTACAAAGGCTTTCATAAGATATGGGTTTAGTTATTCGAGATTCCACAAAACAAAAATTTTGAAAAAAGATGATAGCAGAACTGATTTTATTTGGAAGCTTAGAGAGATACACACTGTCCCAGGAATCCACCTAATCTTGGGTGGGTGACCATCCACTCTCAACATTCCTTGACTCAGAGTTTCATGTTCCCAAACTGTGTGTCTAGATTTACAAGGCTTCTTTCTATTGTATGTGTCTGTCCTTCAGTAGATTCACATGGCCTTAAGTGACACCAGCCATTGGATTTAGGATGCAGGATGTACCCTAATCCATGAAGAATCCCAGTTCATGAATGATATCTGGAAAGACTTGGTTATCAAATCAGTCAATATTCTATGATTCTCAGTATATATAAATTTTGGAAAACACTTCAATATAGAGATATATTTTTATTATTAATATCCATAACACTGGACATTAGTTTTTGTGGGTATAGAAATGAACAGCTCTGGAAGATATACTGTGTTGTCTTGTTTAGATTGCATGTTCAGTCTTGTATGGGGCACAGAGAACCCTGCCACTTGTGTGCTGTGTTCTCTACTTTGCTGGATTCATCACAGAATGTTGCTTAATAGTTGTATCTATTTGGGCATTTGGAAAGAACTAAATCACAATCCCTGCCCTTGGGAAATTATGTAGTAGAAGAAAATGAGAAATATTTGGTAATAGAAGCACAGAGAAGACAAATTCATCAGTATGGATAATGAGATTAATCATAAGCCATCTTTCAAAGAATATCAACATGAGATAAGGGAGTATTTCAGATAAGAAATTTATATTGTTTTTAAAACAAGCTTTTTCCATCTCTGTGTATTGTTAAAATGAAAGCATATAGTTAAAACTATTTTAATATTGCCTGGACTATTCATATGTTTTTATAAAGATTAATCATCTTGATGAACAAATTAGATTACACTGTGGCAGGAACAATGCCTGCTGCTAAACAGTGTGTATGCGCGCTTGTCAGCTTGTCAAACCACAGGCATATACGGTTTGCCAGACAGCTTGCGCACATACAGCCGCATGCACGGCTGCCCCCCCTTCCCCCCCCAGTTAGGGTCGGCCCTGACACGCCTGGGCATGCCCAGGGATAAGCCCACCTTTGACACATGCGTAGTTGAGCCTCCCTGTTCGAGCCGACCTGAAAACCTGCCAAGAGGCCCAGAGACAGATGACGTGGCAAAATGCAAGCCAATGTGAAAGAGCCACAACAGCAGCCGGCAATCCAGGAGCCAATGGGACGCTGGGTGATGGTTTAAAAGGGGTCCCTCTTCCTGGAATAAACTGAGTCTGCTTCTGCCACTTACCTGACTTCCAGAGTCTGTGTTCTTGACTCTGAGCCAGCTCACCCCCACTCCCAAGGGTCCCAGGACTGAGTTCAGCAACAGGTACAAAATCTTAAGGAACAATTAGACTATTTATAAAGTGTTTTTCTAACTTACCTCAGAATGCAAATCTGATCATACCATGTCTGTGCTTAAGGAAAGTTGATAAAGTTACATTTACTAGGAAGTCCATGATTAATTTGAAATATACTTTTTCTGTGTCTGCATGGTGTCCCACACCTAGCTGATGAGCTATTGGCAATTGACGTCTGCTGGTGTCAGGGAGAGTCAGTTTTTCTCAGGGATGTGGCCTCTGAGAGGCTAACCATACTCCAAAGAATGGTCACATGCCTATAACATGCAGGTAGCACTGAGTAAACTCAGTCAGCTTGTTAGGGCTAGCCGGGGGACTTTTAAGGAACCACGAGACATTCCAAACCGCTGCAAAATGCACGAAGCTTTATTTTTATCTGGCGCAGTGGTCCCGCCTATTCCCACGCAGGAGATAAGCATGGTGGGCCCCGATTCCTTCCCCCCAAAGCACTTTTATGGGGTTCAGGGGAAAGGGGTCTGGGGATGGGGGCTTGTGCAGCTCTGATTTGGCTCAGAGCTCTCTATGTTAGACTAATTGGTTGGGAGTTTGCTCGCGTGTGGGATCCAGGGGGGATGGTCAATCCGTGCCCTTGCACTAGCCGTCCTTGAGACATGGTGGTGCCTGGTATGCCAGGAAAGGAAGAATCCTGCTGATAGGTGTTAAGCTTAATGGTCATTTCCCTGTGGGTGGGGAGGGGACTGAAGAGTACTGTTAATGGCTGTACTTGGGAAGGCATCTCTCAATAGGAGGCATCTTCCCCTGCACATGACTGCTAGCACTCATGACTGTGAATTCCTAGGTTTTATATTTCTTAAATCCTTTCAAGCTTAAAAAGGAGAACACATGAAGTAGGGAAGGAAAACTAGTGAGGTGATGAAAGACATTGGAGGGGGAGGAATCTGAGTAGATTTGATCAAAGAATTTTATATATGTATATATGAAATTATATAAATTTTAAAAAAAATAAAAATATAATAAAGCCCACTTGTATATTGGCTGAGTACAGGATGTAGACAAAATCCAGCCCAGAGCTTGCTTTTGTTGATAAAATTTAATTGGAACACAGAATAATTTATAAATAAGTTAATTTTTAAAGGAAAGAAAAAGAAATGTAATTTCTGCCCACCAATAGGCACCTCTGTTAGTGTTTCAGTCAGCCACATCCATGTTGCAATTTATGCTCCACTAATTAAAATTATTTGTGTTTCCAACACATAGATGACATGCTTCTTTCCCATGTGTTCATGCTGACTGTTCTACTTGCCTGGAAATCATCCTTGTTTCCATACACCTGGCCAACTTTTCTTATCTTGCAACATAGTGATCAGATATAATTTTCACTAAGAATTCTTTTTGGTTCTGAAATACTCTAGGTCTTTCTTCTTTCTACTCTCTTCATGTATGGGAATTATTTACCAAAATATTGCCAAGCAGATTGTAAGGCAGTGGGCAGACAGGGAGGCCTTGGCCAGTACTTATCATTTGTAGCTCATTAATTTGTATGTATGGAAGGATAAATATGAAAGGAATATTTGCTGAAGTGAATACCAGGTATATATGATGTCAATGTAATTTATATTCTTAACAAATCACAGTTATTTGAGCATGCAAAATTACCTTATTGGTTAAGAATGACATCATTATATTGTATTATAATACATTAATGTATATGGTAATATACATTCATGGTGCTAGCGATTGTACCTAGGATCTTGTATAAGCTCAGCAATCGCTGTACTTCTGAGCTACACCCAAGCCACTGTTACACTATGTTGAATGATGATGCTCTGCTGACCTGTAAAATGTTTAAGCAACTAGCAAATTGAATGTGTTAATAGAGTCTTTCACAGAGCCATATGAAGCAATTAAATCAGCGTTCCTTTTATTCACTTATATGTTTTAAGTCAAGCATTATTTGTGGTTAATGATAAATCAAATTACAGTTTCATGAGGCTTAACAGGATTACTTGTGTATGTAAAATCATATATATGTTATTTTTAAGGAGAAATTATGCTACGTATTTATTTGGGCTTGAATCTTAGATGAATTTAAAAATAAATGCAAATCAAATAAAAATAGAAAATAGCTTCCAATGTTAGTTCCCAGAAAATCAGATACTTAGCATGACCAGGCTAGTCCATTAGCTATGCAAGACAAGGAGGGATGCCACATTTTCGTGCAGTTAGATTAAGAGAACAACAAATATAAGTGAACTTGCTGCTTAATGGCAATTACTTCCAAGATGATCTGTTTTTCTTCAGCCATTTAAAAAGCATTTTGTATTTCAAACTGTAATTTGAATATCTTTTAAGAGTATATATACATTGAATATGTGTAAACATAGGGAGGCACCCTCATAGCTGCCTTTGGCAATGATAACAAGCAAGGAAAGTAACTCTGATAGCATTCTAATAGTCCTGAGAAACACATATCTGGATTATTATTCATGCCATGGTTTTTCCTTAACTTCAGCAATGCCAAATTCAAGATAAAGATATTAAAAGATGGTAGCATTATCGTGCATTATGTAACTTCACAAATCAATACACCACAGTCAGTGTCGTTCTTGGATCAACATTTGAAAGCAATGTTTAAAGTGGGAAAAAGGTCAATCAGGTAAAACATATGTATCCTGACTTTTCATGTCAGTGAGGAGATAGACTGTCAGTATTTAATTATTTCTATGTGAATTTGTGTACTGGGAAAATAGCTACTATCAAGTCGGCTTGATGAGAAAGTGAATGTAACCTTCTCCTTGGGTACAAGTTCGCATTTTGAAGACCTGCTTAGCACAACACTGATTTAGACGTGAAAATTGCATTGCTTACTAAGAAGTCTAAGTTTAAATTTACTCTCAAGAACTTTAAAAAGTTAAGTTGACATAAAATCAACAGAATTAAAATAGCTAGTAGAGAACAGGGAGCAGACATGCAATTAAGCTCCTCTGTGCTTCTAAATTATGAATAATCGCTTCTTCCCCTCGTGGAGACTCAATGATGTGATTTTTACTGTCCACAGTTGTCCAAAATTTTTTCATTAAAATAATTTTCCAAGAAAAGTAAACAAAAACAGAAGTTTACACATATTATGGCAGCTATTTAATACAGTTTTGAAAGAGAACTATGCTCGGGTGTGCTTTATAAGTAAGCATTTTGATTAAAGAAGAAAGATCCGTATGTGCATTCCACCAGAATGTTAAGACTGAGAAATTCCCTAAAGATCTTTCTTTTTCTAATGAGACCCAAATCCACAGGGTTGTGTGACTTGCATAAAAGAGTCAATTACAGCCCTAGAAGCCTTGTCTAACAGTCCCCATGCCAAAGCCATCTCTGACATTTGATAACTTTTTTCCTGCTAGTGACTCCCCTAATTTTTCTTCTCTTCCCACCATGGTTTTCTAAGCAATGACCCACAAGAGATATTATTTTTGATCTTCTAATGAACCTCAGCATTGTCTGGCTCATCAACTATTACTATGAGAACATTCAGAAGGAGGTGTTCAGTAAGGAAAATATCTCAGTAGCATTCCACCTTCCAGATGTCAGAAAGAATGCTTTAGAATGATAAGATGACTGATTATTATTATTATTATTATTATTATGATGATGATGATGATGATGATGCTTGAAACATTGAAGAACAACTCACAAATAAACACAGCTCAAGCTTTCCATGCATTTGGAAACAGGTTGATTAAGCCCAGCCAATACTTTTCTCAGGCAATCCTAGTCCTGAGAGACTTTACCTTTTATACAAAGGACAACCCTTGCTCGTTAAGGTAGTTAAAGGCAGTGAAGGTCAAAGTCATAGAGGTGTGCTTTGCCTGCATTTAAACATTAAGCATCCCGGTTTAATGTGAGAAAATGAAGTAAAAGCTAAAATACCACAAATATGTATGAAATTTTTTATTAGCTGTTACTCTTGAGCAGTTTGTTAGTCTTATTTTTTTTTTACTTGTTTAAATTAGCTGAGTTATCCAGACAGAAGTAAATATTTAAGAAAGCAGTTATCATCATCATGAATTAAAAGTGACAGTTTAATAAAATAAGCACTAGTATCTTTGCTTTTCAAATGTCGAACAATCTAAATTATTTGAATTAGCACTTATTTTTTAAAATGTTTCTTATAGAAGAGTATCAGATATCTTTTATTAAGGGTTAAAGATAATTATCATTTTTAAATTATTATTCTTTTATTTAATATTTTATGTTGAAAATATCACTATGCAGTCTTTCCTTTATAAAATCACATCCTTGTTTAATATTGCTTTGAACTTATGATATTAAGTCTATTTGTAGTTTATATACAAAGTATAACATATTAGCCTACAGAGCTGAGACTACAAGTAGGGATTTTGCTTTGTTTGGTTTTGATTTGAGTACTATTGAGAATTGAATCTAGAGCCCCACACAAACTAGAAAACAACTCTACCACTCTCTGGCCTCTGGTGTCTGTTTCATTTCAAGGCAGAATCTCTGCCTTGAAAGAGACTGGATTCAAAGACTGGATTCAACTTGATATGCCCCTGCCCCAGCCTGTCATAGTTTCTTAAACATACATTGAAATATAAATATTTTTGTATCATGGAATAAGCCTATTTTCATTCATCATCATTTTGGGAAACTGTGATATAAAGTCATTTCAGATTTTTCTGTAAACAAAGTCCTCTGCATCTAAATTTGTGAGAGTAGTCAAGAATTTAAGCTATTTCCTCATTTGTCATCCAACAATATGAGTCTTACCTGTATTACTTAGCCTGAGAATAGAACTTGTTTTTTTTTTTAATCTATGGATGACCCAATTACCATTTGTTTTATAAAAATATATATATATATTTTTTTTACATAGGCTGGAAAGAAGGCTCAGAAGGTAAAGCACGAGATGTACAAGTATGATGACCTGAATAAAGACTATGAAACTATGCAAGATTGGTTAAGGTAGTTCAAGTGTGTAGTCCCATCATTCCTATAGTGTAGTAGGAGGTAGACACAGGAAAATCCATGGATGCTCACAGGCCCAGAATAACAGCAATGAGCACTAAAACACTCTGTCTATAACAAGGTAGAAAGTAATAACTGGCATCAAAGGAGTGCTGACCTCTATACAATGGTAAGCATGCATATACAATGACACAGGGAAACCACACAAATACCCAACATGCATGCACACATTGTTTAAAATCCTGCTAGGTAGCTCCAGCCCATCAGTGGCAGGCTCCAGTGGGCTTCCTGGTGGAAAGCCACAAAGCAGGAACTTGGGTCTACAGCTGACCTATCCTGTCTTAGATTAGAGATCTGTGAGCCAACAAAAATGTAGAGGATGTACAGGATTCTTGGGAGAGTGTTGTCAGTGGAACGTCTCAGTTTATTGAAGCAAGGGTAGCTACATTTACAGGAAAAAGGAAGGGGAGGGTCCTTGATACCCAGGGATGATGGATATTGGTTAAGACAGGGATACTGGAGTAGCCCCATTTGCCTGTAGAGCTTATTGCCTAAAGGTCAAAGTACTGCAAAAGCACCTTCTGCATAAGGTGTGGTCCCACAGGGAAAAGAGGAAGACATCTTATTAGAAAATGAGCTCAGCCCTAGGCTTCCAGCTATCATGTTCAGATAAGTAAAAACCAAGCCACATTCCTTTAGAAATGACCTTATGTGAAGCAGGTAGTGTTTAATATTTAGCTGGGTTTTGCCAGGGATTAGAAAGTGAGGAGCAACTGAACTCCTGCCTATCTCAGGGTGAGAATTCCAGGATTCAAAGCACACTTCAACCCACTCTTAGCTCTAGGATAGCTCCACATACACACAAAGAAATTAAAAAATAATGTTCGCCACTCATTCAATTTTATTCATTTTAAAATTCTTATATATTCTTCATATAATAAATAAGTTTTTATAAAAAGTTATGTTATCTTTTAACCAACAGTCAGTACAGATCAAAGATGTTCACCTTTGGGATTGTTGCTACTTTTGATAGATAATTTCCTTATTTGAAGAGAGGAAGGAGTATCATGCACATTGTAGAATTTTCTACAGAATCCCTGGCTTGCCCTCTACAAACAAAACTGGTAAGAATGGCACATCCCCAGCTGCACACAAAGCTCAGCTCCAGATGTCGCCAAGTATATCCAGCAGGACAAATCTATAAAATGCTGAATTAGAGGATGCTTAAGTGACTTTTGGTAACTGATTCACTACATTGCGAGACAGTATGAAAGAACATGAAAATGTATGCAAGAAGTGACTCAGTATTTAATGTGTAGGAGGAATAACCCACATGCCGAGATTCCTCAGACTTATTATTGACAGGAATAGTCATGGTATTAAGAGTGACTGCCAGTGTTCATCACCTGTGCATGTTGCATAGCTGTAGGTACCCTATGACTGTTTCTGTGGGTATTAGCAAGAAAGATAAACTCCTGAATTCTCATTTTGATTATGTTATTTATAGGGAACCATTATTTTTATGTATTAACATTAGTAGCTTTATTTTTATTAATGACTAAAATCTTCCTTTTGGTTGTTAGTTTTCTCTCCAAGCAGGATCAATTTGACAACATACTTTGGCTGATTTCACATTTTCCTTATTGTAGATATAACTTGAGGTTAGGACAAGATCAATGGCATCCTTCACATAACTTAGAGTAAGGGATGTTTACATGGCTATTTCTTTGATATTGACCTTTGTCAATAAACAAGAAATATTATAGGTTGTTTTACTAATAGACTTTACTAATAGACTTCACTAATAACTAAAATTTAATGTTCTTTTCATACATTCCATTCATATTTATGAAACATTCACCTTCACATACAACACTAAGACTTTTTTTTATCCTTTAAAACAGAATAAATAAACATTTCCCTGAAATAACTTCATCCTACTACCTTGCTTCCACTCAAAAGCTATTTATGTTTCAACAAAGGAAGGAAAGAGAGTGTGAGGTATATATTTTTTCTACTGGTCACTAGCTCTCCAGCGTAGATCTCCATGGTCATGAAAAAGGTGGTTGGCAAATTCAGGCAAATCTTTCCAGTCGAGACCAAATATTTTATCCTTTTATTCTTCCTTACCACAAAGAGTTGTGGTAACTGTGGAGTGATTAAAAACATTGCTTCAAAAATTTGAAGGCTAAAGCCATTGCATGTTCACAATCACGCTAATTCAGAGATAAGCATAGTGCAGTATACTACATGAAAGCTGAAAACTATATTGTATGTAGTTTTTAAGCTCTTGCTTTGGTGGTAAGTGTCTTTAAATTTGCTTAACTGGTAGATTTATTGATTTTTAATTGACATAATCAAATAAAAGAGCTGCATGGATAAACAGCAGTCTCCAGCAGCTTCTGATCATCAAGTTACTGAATGAAAGTCTGGGTCACAAATTTAGAAGTGACATTTGTGTGACTGGAGGACATTTTTTGCATTTGTGTTTGATGCAATTGAGGGAAGTAAATATTATCAGTATGCTTTTACATCCAGTTATATAGTGGGTTCATAATTCAAAAGTAAGTGTACCTCTAGTTCTCTACTTGCTTATAAGAAAATAGAAGCTGACTTGGTTAACTATGCCACTATATGTAAGTTTAATTTTCACTAGCTAAATTTAATTGTGTTCACTAACAAATATTGGGGAGCTAGTCTGGTAGTTAAGAGAATAGATTACTCTTTCAGGGAACCAGAGTTCAATTCTCAACACCCCTCCAGAAATATCCAAATACACGTGTCATACACTCACACAGACACACCTAAACACAAGATTTAAAATAAAATGAATCTTTAGAAAAAAGAAACATTGGGGCTAGAGACTGAGTAACAACAAATGTTTACTACTGAGTGTATGACTGGCCCTTATGTGTGACGTCCTCACAAAACAAAAATTGATTGTTGTTTGTATTTCCATTTTGCAAATCAGATCTTTGGAGATCACGAAGTTAGTAATATCTATTATTAAGTAATACCTTTAGCTTTTACAGATTTACCAAATCATTTTGCCTGTTTGAGACCAATTCAAATCAGAGGAGAGAAGACAGAAATTAATTAATTTAAAATTTAAGAAAAATTAATTAATAATAAATTAATTATGATTATTATAATCACGGTGTCCAACAGGTTTTGATCACTAACGGAGCACTGCTAATGTGTCAGATGTTGAGTGAGTGCCTCATTTATAGCTCCATTGCTGCTGTTGTGTGGGAATGGTCCCTGACACTTACCAATGAGAAAGTAAACAATAATGGTTTTGTTTACTGGATCAACTGGTGAGTATAAAAGTTAGTACAGTAACACACATGTCTGTATATTGGTTTCTTATTTTCAAGTGTTTTTTTAAAAAAACAATTGAAAAGAAACAACAGAAAAACTATGTCTGATTAGAGAGTCCAATATATTTCAATTAGGATTTCTGCCCCTAAAAGAAGCTATTTGACACATGCGCCAAAATGAGAGTAGTTGAATAATGTACATTGAACGGCCATTATAAATTATTTGAAGAATTTTCACTGACAACTAAAAATGACTGCTGTGACTTGCACAACCTAAAGACTGCCTTGATTGGGTTGACGGGAAATGACGGGACAGACAGAAAAAGAAAAGCTGGGATTGTGTGGCTTTTGTATTAGGTAGAGGTATAGCAGTCCAGAAACTCAGCACTTTTGTTATGTACAATTGAGCAAGGAAGGTATTAGCTATTCTTGGTAGGGAGTCTCTGTAAGGGACTCTGTAAGCACTCTCAGGCTACAATCATCAGGAGGGGGTTATTGTGATTCATATTTTCTGCACACTGTTTACATCCATACTCAGACAGGGGAAGGTCTTGACATTCTCTGTGTACCTGTACAATCATAACATACACACATATAAACACAGAGTGCAGTTTTCAAATATATACTATATTTGAATCTTGGTTTACCCATTCAGATGTGTATTTTTATGTATGTATGTATGTGTGTATGTATGTATGTATTTATATAAGTTTTAATTCTACATTCCCATTATTCTGTGCTTTGGGAAACATTAAGTCAAACTCAGCATCACTTCAGTTTAGCCCTATGTGGAATTGTATATATAAAACTTTCTGTCCACAAAGTATGGATCTACCCTTGCAACATATTTGTCACTACCCATCTTGCACAAGAACTGTGTTGATTCTTTGGAAGAATTGGGGACATGGACCAGCTGAGAACCTATGGAAGGTCCAGCTATAAATAATTATTTCCCAAGTATTACCCTATTAATTTTATCTTAAAAAGAAATGATATTGGTATTCATACATCAAAGCATATCTGAATGCTACGTGAAGTGCTGATAACAGTAACAATTTTAAAAACATAGTGTTCAGAATGAGAAGACTATATGAAACCATATTCTTTATACTGAAAGAGAATGTGTCCTAAGCAAAATGATGCTTTCTCCTCCAGCATTATTAATTTTCAAAATAAGTAATTTGTGCTTTCACCCATCTCTAATACAGTCCTGTGCAGTGTCCTGTGTCATAGCCATACACGTAATCCATTCACAGACATGTGCTTGCCTATGTAACGTTCCAGGTTTGAATGGAATGCGTGGGGATTACTCGTGTTAAATGTACTCTGAAGTGTAACATCATCCCTTCTGATAAGTGATCGGATGTAAGGGAAGGCGAAGGTTCCTTGGGTTTAGATCCAAAGCAAATTCCATGTTTATTTAATGAGTGATTTGAGATGGTTGCTTAAGCTTTCCAAATCTCCTTTCTGCCACCTCACAATGGGTGCTATTGTGCACACCCCACAGGTTTGTCATGGGGATTAAACAAAATGTTAATAGCAGGATGCTCAGCACTGTGGCTGGCTCCAGGCAAATACAGATATTAGCCATTATTATTACTCCCGTTGTTCAGATTTCCTCATTCTTCACTATAGCACATACCACTACTGCACAGCTGTTTTCTACAGTTTCATCTCTAAGATAGATTTTATTATCTGATATTCATCCTTAACTTTAACAACAACTCCAACAACAAAACCCCACACATTTTTAATACATATTAAGCTTCAAGCATGGGTTTGATGCTCACAAAGAATAATCATGGTGCTTAAAAGAAGTTGCCTTCAGATCAAGATATCACTGCCCACAATGATAGAAAAGATCCTTTACTATGGCCTCCTTCAAAAAAAAGGCAAGAGAAAGGGCCGGCCTTGGAGCTTGAAATAGCTGGGTGCAAGCAGATCCAGCACTTAAGTTTGCAGATAAAGGTATGGAAACTCCATGAAAGAAGTAAAGTAGTTCCCTCTTACCACTCATAAGGAATGGGTAGCTGATCCATGCCTGATTGGGACTGAATATTTATTATAGTCCCTTCTATTGGGTTATAGAGAGAGTGGGGCATATGTTCATTTCCTCACTCAAACTTCTATTGGTCCATTTACTTCTTTAAATTGATAAATAAAATTATTATATATATCCACTCCCACATATAAGTAACAGATAAATTTAATAAAAATGCCAAAATTAACAGGACAAAAGTATTAATGATTATCACGCCATTGAGTATAAGCAGTTGAAACAGTTATTTTTGGAAAGGATGTCTAAGTAGCATCCTCTCTGGGGCAACAGGATCATTATAATATTCCTTCTGTCACATTAGTTTTACTTTCCCTGAATTGTATCTTCATATTGGCCTGCAAGTGTAGGTAGGGTGGCAAAGAATTACAGCAACTTTGAGAAAGAGAAGAAGAAACATAGAATTGATAAGAAATACAGGGGAACTTAGTTAAATTAATATAAAATCAAATTAGGAGTAAAACTAATTTTTAGTCCTTTGCAAATGTCCTTCAACGCTATCTGTCACTCGAGCCTTTTGACGTGACGTAACCGGGTGACAGTAAATGCCATAAAATTTATGAGAAATGTTGACGTCATCAAAAAGGCAATTTAGTCTCTGGTTTTAATTTTAATATTGGAATGACAGTTTGAGTTTCCATTGACAAAAGGTTGCTAAATCACATCTCAGATAAAATGATGTGTCAGAAGTTACATAGCAAACAGCTCACAAAGAACATGTATACCAAGATAAAGATGACAAACATCCCCACGTGTCCAAGATCCGTAGATTGCGGTGTAGCCCATTTCTGCCATAAAAATCTCACTTGAAACAGAGGCTATACAGTGCTTGATCACCACACAGCATCTCAAGGGCTAAATGGTGTGGGAAGAGTTCTGTCCCCAGACAGCACTGTTCTGTATATTTCACATTACCGCTCCGCTTTGTATGGTGTTCTGAACAGAAGGGTTGGATTCTTTTCAATGCACAAATCCTCCCTCCTTCCCCTTGTTTCTCCCTAACACTTACTGCAATATATTTTCTATAAATAGTTATGAAATATTTAGCGGATCAAGTGAATTAAATGAATCAATGTGTCTTTGAATAAGGAAAAATGAGCAAGAGAAGTCTGTTATCCAGCTCTAATAAATCAGTCTCTAATAAACCCATTTTTCACGACTGTTAAACATTTGATTGACTTTATTTCGGTCTAGACAAAGGGAAAAAAATAACCGAAGCTGCAAATCCCACGGCAATTTTGAATAATTTTCAGAGAATATCTTACTTGTAAAGTCTGCCAATAAAAATGTATAAGCATTTTAAAATGGGAAATATGATGCTGGGCCCTTGGAATGCCTCTGAAACTAAATAACTCTATCCTTAAAATTTTATTCTAATTTCTGCTTCTGATGAACCATTAAGCAGCTGAGATTGCACAAATTGTGTGGCAACCTGCATGCATACTGTGGAGATTTGTTCAGATCCCAGATTCTTCCCAACCAGACACAGAACCTTAAACAAGTCATTCATCCTTTCAGGACCCAGTGCCCCATCTTTGTGGATAGTCTGGAAAAGCAGATTTATAGGTGCCTTGTCTACTTTTGTACCATTGCGGCCAAATTGAGGCTAACCTGGGATACATTTTTAAGAACCTGTCTCAACCAAAGCAAAACACAAACTAGGTTGAGATTGTCAGAATACCTATTTCGCATGCACAAAACCTTGATTTTAACATTCAGCACTGCAAAAGACAATCCAAAGCAACAAACACATATGAAATTCATAAAATAAAAATATCAGTTTCTGAATACAGTAGCTGCATTTTGAGTATTGCTCATTACATTTGTCTAGCCTCAGACTCTCTATCCACCTACCTCAGGCTTCTGAGTGCCAGGATTATGTATACCACAACACCTGGCCCTGTTTTGCTTAATTTTAACTAATTTAAATGTAAGTGTAAATATTCCCGTTGGTGGGTATGTGCAGTACTACACAGTACAGCCATAGAGGAATAATCTCCCTGCCCCCAAAGCACTTTCACAGGAACCCTGACAGCTTTGCATAAGTAAGTCCTGTGATGTGCACTTGCAGCATCTGTTCTACTAAGGAAAACTCAATATATAATTTATCCTCAAATCTCTTTTAACCTGAAACAAAATAGAGCAGCTTAGTGCTGTGCTTTTAGTGCATTTTGTGGCTTTGTTTTTCAATTTAAAGAGAATATGTTTTTGCTTAGATGGAGATTAAGTATATGCTACACTTTTTGGGGGTAATGGAAACTGTCGCTTTTTGAAGGTGGTTAAATTTATCTGGAATAATCAAATAAATATGGTAAGCAGGAAGACATGCAGAAGTAGGATGGATGTATGGTTGTTAAGGAAAAATGGTGTAAATATACATTGATGCCACCTTTTTCGGGACCTAAATACTCTGAGAAATGTCTTCAAGTTAATCACATATATTTCAGAATCGGTATACTTGGGTTCTAAGATGGCCACCGCCTTACAGTCTAGCCAGAGATTCCTCCTAGAATCCTCAGAATAGTGGACTAAGGGGTGAACAATCTAACTCCCGGGTCATCCAGGTGATAGCCTTTGATTTCCATACGGCCTTCATGGTTCTGCTTTGGTGGACTCCAGGGAATGTAGAAGGCATGCATTAGCCATGGAATGGAAGCCATACGCTCTTTCCTGGTGTAGCAGGATGCAAGTTTGGGGAGGGCCAGGACTCCATGCTGTATTCCAGCTTAGAGCCAGGGTTCCCTTTAATATGCTCATATTATACACTGAAGAGTTTGAAGAACATTTAGAACACATTGTTATTTAGAGTTGATTCAAAAGGACCATAATCTGAAACCAAATAACAGCTATGTCTGTATTAAGAGGCAAAATAACCAAAAGATGTTTAACATTGAGTGTGTGTGCACTCATGTATGAGCATGTATATATGCCTTCATATATGTGAATGTGTGTGTGTGTCTGTGTGTATGTGTGTGTGTGTGTGTGTGTGTGTGCACATATGTGAGTGTGTATATCTCCTCAGGCCTAGGGTGGGAGTTCATGGTTGTCTGGCCTCTGTTATCTTCTAGGATTTCATTAGAGCTCCCTCCATTTCTCAGTATCTCTTGGCCGAATCTTGGACCTCCTCCAGCTTTTCCACTATAGACAAGTGTTCATTTTCCTGTGTAAAACAATTCTACTGGGCTTTGTAACTGGCACTCTGGGGTCTGTTATTTCATCTGTAAATGGCCCTTCAAAGTGTTTAGTTAGATTTTCTCTATAAGAGAAAGTCTCCTGCAATGTTTTAAAATAGTAGATATTTCTTCTTCCCACCAAGCAATTAGATGATGGTGTTAATTTGTACAGCCGACAGGGAGAAAGCAGATTACCCTGCAAAGAAGAAGGTGTGCATACTTTTCCCACTGCTCTGTCTCATCACAGCAGCAGGGTTCTCTCATGCTTCATCCAACAAGCAGGAGGTGCCTTCCTCTGTTGTGCCATTTCTATTGTGCTTTAATTATCTCTCTACATGACTGCAGGCTCCAAATGTGAAAGAAACTCCTCAAGGCAGGGATAGTTTCATATCAATTTCTGTAACCCCGGGCCCTAGTCTGCTGCCTGGGACCTAATTATAGCAATCAATATATGCTTAATAGGGTCATCATTCATTTAACTAATATTCTCTGGCTATATACAGAACGTGATGTTTAATCTGAGATCTGTAAAATTAATGAGAGACATATTAGAAGAAGAAAGAATAGTGAGGATGAAGACATAACATGAGGTGACTGAAGAAACAAAGGTGATTGAAAAACACTGTTCTACAGAGCGTGACAGTGGGAATTAAGGTATTCTTGCTTCAAGTCATTCTTGGGGGTTCTGGCCACTTTTGATTGGTCAAAATTTCTTTTCATCAGTAACCTTTACTAAGAATTTACTGTGGATTAAGGACTGAAGATAGGGTCCTGGCACCAAGATGAGGAAATCCAGCTGTATACCACTATATATATGTATATTAGAGCATCCACATTTATTACTGTGCTAGTCCTAGTAGCTAATATGTGGAACTAACATAGATGTCAATCTGTGGACGACAGACAAAGAAAATGTTAGCTAGACCCACAATGAAATAGTATTCAAGTATAAAGAAAAATGGTGTTATGGCGTTTCTACGAAAACATGTGTACTTGAAAATAGTTCTGTAGACCAAATAAATCAAATCAAGAAATACAAATACAATATCATATATGAAGAATGTAAATTTAATTATATATATATATACACACACACACACACACACACACACACATGCATGTATGACTTGTGACATAAAAGGAGGAACAGGCATAAAATGAGGGGTACAATAGAGTAATGGGATTTGAGTGTTATGAAGCAGAAGGAGTACATTTGTCAGAGTTCTCTAATTAACATATGTTTTAACATATAAATTTAAATATATTAAAACGGGATTTATTAGATTGATTCAGAGGATACAGCATGAGTTGCTTTACAATAGATGTCTACATGCAGAAGAGACTGAAAATCTGGTATCTGAATCCTGGAGGATGGATGCCTCAACAGTCACAGCCAGGTCCTGAGGACCTGGGATTCCTGGAGAGACAGAGGTTAGCCCCTGCTGGTAGCTCAGAGGATCTGAATTCTAAAGTCAGCAAAGGATGGTAGCAGCAGCCATGACAGTAACAATAACAGGGTAGATGGATTTATGCAGGGTCAGGAGACATGAAGGTAATCAGGTAAAAGCAAAATCCTTTCACCAAAACCTCCTTATATTTGGGCCAACACAAGGAAAGTGACTCAAATTCAAGATAAGTCTTTCCCTCTTCAGCTAAATTAGTAAGAAAAAAACTTGCCATGGCATCCCTATAGGTTGATCTAATCTATATAACCCTTCAGTGGTTTGCACAGAGAGTAAGTTATGTGGTATTCTACATCCTATCCAGCTGACAATCAGTATTATGTACCACAGAGAAATTAGTTGGACTAGTAAGGAGGCTGATAAGAAGGGAGGGAGGTAATGGGGGCCAGAATAATAAAAAAGTGTCCCAGTCTGTGGGGTTCTGCAACAAAAGCCCTAAGAGAAGGAGCAAGGATTGGGGGAAAAACAAGGAAGCGTGAGAAATGAAAGGCAAGTCTGATATCTGATTATTATTGAATACAAGTACCAATATTTATAAGAAGTTCTCAGGTGGGGAGGGGAGAGGGGAATGCGTAAGCAGGTTGCTATGGTCAGGCAGGCTGGTCTAGTTTATTTGGGGGTTGCTGGGTCAGTAAACTGCAGAGTCAAGATGTCCCAAAGCAATAAGGAATTACCGTGAGATTTCTCTAGGGCTTCCTGTGTAATCTACAACAGTGGAAACGTGGAATGAGGAAGCAATAAGGATGGGTTCATTAGACAGGCAGTTTCACAGATCTGGGAGGCTTTGGGCTATCTGACCTTAGTCCGAGTTCTGTCCATTAAGGCCAGAGAGAAACAGGGCTTTAAAACAGAAATGGGGTGCCTTTGTGTTTCAAGCCAGCGTCTAGGGGGACCGCTTCCTACAAAAAAGTATGATGTTTATTATAAAAATGTCACAATACAACATATTTCTTTATGTGCTAGTCAAAAGTTAATCAAATAAATAGCAAAATATGGAAAAAAATCTTAACAACATCAGATTATGTCTCCACGAGTGACCAACACTAAGACCAGTACAGTGGCAGTAACTTTGCAACTATACACAGCCTGGAAAGTAGATGGTGCTCCACAGATCACAGATGTGTTTGGAAATGTGCTAGGAGTGGGAAAACAAGGGAGATCTCCTAGATTGTGCTAAGTGAGCTTGGACTCATGAAGTAGTTGATTGTAGTAGCAAAGGTTGGGCAGTAGTTAAAAGGGCAGAGGCAATTCCCAAGAACATAAAGAAGACCTGTGTGGTCACAGACAGGAAGAGTAGGTGATATGAGATGGGGCTGGAGATTTGAGTTGATCCTACCAGTCCATAGCTTTATGAGCCTGGTTTCTAGAATTTACTTTGATTCTAGAGGTCATGAGTTGGTCTATGTTGGTAGTGATGAGTGTTGGGGGAGGCATAGTATAATCTTATCTGTTCTTCTTAAAGGGTTGGTATGGACACAGTGTAATGGATGAATCTGAAGCAGTAGAGAGTACTTGAGCACAAGAATTAGTTGGAAGTGGCTGACAGCCAAGGAGACATGTGGCAGCTTGCAGTGTGGTCTGGTAATAAAGTGGGAATCAGTGGAATGGCTTAAAAAATTATTAGAAGATGAATTCTACAGGAATTGCTGTGAATTGGATATGAGCCTTGATAGGAAAGAACTCCAGTCGTGACTGTCTGGCCCAAGAATCTCTTCAGCAGTGCCATGTGCCATATTAGGAACTGATGCAGAGAATCAGGTTTGAAGGCAGCATCCCAAAAATGTTTTACTTTTAAATATTGAATTGGAGATGACTTTCTATACCTAAAAGTTTGCAGAATATAAGTGAATAGAAGAGTCCTAGAACTGAGTGTGGGCAGGGCTGGCGACTCATTTGGTACTGAGCCGCACGCTGGGCAGGTAAGTGAATCTGGGCATGTGTGAGCTATCCTAAGGAGCAAACACCGAGTGACATCCAAGTTCTGTGAATGAGTAATGGAACACAAGCTTCATGGGAGACAAGAATGAGAGCCATGTAGGTGGGGGAAAATTCAGATGACATCCATGACTAGAAACATGGCAGGGAGAGAGAGATGGGCACCAGAACACATGCTGCTAAAAGTTTATCTGTGATGAGAGCCTAAATATGCTTCAGGGAATCAGCAAAACTGAAGCTGGTGTCCTGGTTTTTAATTGATGGGATGGGTGGTATGAATTAAGGGATCGATGAGAGTTTAGGGGATTGAGTGAGAAAGCACTGAATGACAGTTCCAAGTTAAACAGCATTGCAGGATGGAATCAATCCCAAGGCCCTGAATTTGTTCATGTAGATGTTTGCTTTTCAGTCAAGAGTGTTGATCAGTCTTGTTTGTTGCCTACTGTATGACTTTGCCTTTACTATTCTAGTCCACAGAATTTCACTCTGGATGAGGAGCTTGAGCTAAAATCCAGCATTTTCAATGGCATCCCCCCAAAACCAGAATGTTTCCCTGAAAACCATCCCATATCCCTTCTTTTGTTGTTTCTAGTGAGCTCCATCTGCTCTTCCATTTATCATCTGCCTGATATCCTTGGATGTTGTCCTTGATTGACCTAAAGCATAGGTTTTAATACACAAGTAACAGCCATTCTCTTTGCCCCTTTCATGTGATGTGTATTATCTGGCTGTAGAAAATTTCCTCATTGTGTTCTGTCCACATATAACACAGATATCAGCTACCATTTCTTCAGGATTTTTACCCCATTGGGTGTCTTTCTCCACCTTTGCTATGTATATTGTTGGCATTTAAGGAATGTCACAAAACCATGAAGAACTGAGTTCCATTTCTCACACCCATGTAGAAAGCCAGCTGTGGTGACTTATGATTTTAATCCCAGCAGTGGGAGGCAAAGATGGATCCCTGGGCCATGCTGTCCATCTAGCCTAGTACAATGAGAGACCCTGTCTCATTAAAGAAATTAGAGGATACCTATGAAATTATATATGTGGCCTCTACTTGTATATGCACACATGTGTCTGTGTGGAAACACATAAATTAATAGACACACACACACACAGAAAGAGAAAAAAAAACCATTTGTACTTCATGCATGGGCAGAATGTCTTTAATGTGCATGATCTAAAAACCTTGTCAGATTAAAAATTTCATTTTTTCATTTTTAGTATTCTTCCCTTTTCATCCCAAATACCTTTTGTGATGAACAGCCATATAAATAAATAAAAATGACACTACTGCCATGGGTAAGTCAAAATACAAATCAAATTAAAAGTTAGAATTATTCCTTTAATGATATTATTATGGTTCCTTGAAATAAAATTGGAGTACAGGTCAGGGGTTTTACTTTGTCTTATTTTATTTCAAGTAAGTCCCCGCTGACAATGAGATTACAGATACAAATTCTCAAAGCATGCAGCCACGAGATTTCAAAATATGGCCCTACCTAATAGCTGCACTTGGCACATCTAAAGGTATTTCACTCCTCGAGAAGCATTGATTTCATTACGATACCACTTTTATAACTTTTTTAAGCCAGCTGTTCGGGAACACACACACATACACACACACACACACACACACACATATACACACACACACACATATACACACACACACACATATACATACACACACACACATACACACACACACACATATACACACACACATACACACACACACATATACACACACACACACATACACACACACACACATGCACACACATATACACACACACACATGCACACACATATACACACACACACACACTCTCTCTCACACACACATATACACACACACACACATACACACACACACACACATATACACACACACACATGCACACACATATACACACACACTCTCTCTCTCTCACACACACACACACATATACACACACACACATATACACACACACACATGCACACACATATACACACACACTCTCTCTCTCACACACACACATATACACACACACACATGCACACACATATACACACACACTCTCTCTCTCTCTCACACACACACACACACAGCACACCCTCACTTTGTAGATATGGATCAGAATGAGATAAGAATATGATACCTGACTATTTTGATGAAGTTGTTATAGACCATTGATGTAAGCAGGAATTCCTAGGTTGTTCAAATAGAAGCCTGTTTTAAAGTGATCCTTCACAATTGAAAAACTCGTGAGTTTCTTATGGAGCAGGAAAATAAGCATACTTATAAATCTTATGTTAAATACCAATGCTATTTCAGATGAATCACGTTATTTTGTGTGGATAGATTATTTGATTAAGCTGAAATCACAGAATAAGCCCATCACTATCCTATTCTTTTTCACTTTTTACTTTTTTAAAAAGATTTACTGTTTGAGAATGTCATATGGCTGTAACATTTTTTTAATCAAATCCCCCCTCATTTCCTCCCCTCATCTGTTCCCATCACCACTCTCCCTACCAAATCCATGTATTCTTTTGTTTTTAAGCTACTGAGTCCATTCACTGCTGCCAATGTGCATGAGTGTAGGGCCATCGACTGGAGTACGGGTAGCTTCTCAGGAGCTGCATCCTTGGAGAAAACTGACTTTTCTCCTCCCAGCATCCATTGATTTTTCAATAGCCTCATAGCTAGGATTGTGACTGTGTGCCCATCTTCCTTTTTCATGATGGAATTTTTTTTCTCTTGTTTGATCTTGCCTAGTTTTTATGCCAGCTGTTTCAACCACTGTGAATTAATATGTACACTCATGTTATTTTGACCAGAAAATACTGGTTCATTGTAGTCATTCACTGCCTCTGGCTCTTATACTCTGCCTGTCTCCTCTTCCGAGATAGATCCTGAACCTTGGGATGTGGTGGTATGGTATAGAGGTCCCATGTGGAGCTGAGTATTCTGCCAGTTTCTAATTCGCTGCATGATGACCAATTGTGGTCCTCTGTGTTTATCACCAATAAAATTCTCTGACGAGGGTTGAGAGATGCACTACTCTGTCTTTAATGATAACCAAAGGAGTTGGTTTAATAATATGTCCATTTAGTAGTACTATAATAGTAATAAGTTCTTCCCTAGGGCCTTATTATCTACCTAAACGTGTTTGTGGTCTCGTAAAAGATGACAAGCGTGTGTTCCACCTTGTAGAATTGGCCTTACATCCAACAGAAATGGGTTGGTTATTTCTATAACATCTGTGCCTCTATTGAACTAGAAGGTTATCTTGTTCAACTTATCATTGTCTAAAGTCCTGGATTTCGCAGGTCTTATGTATTATTCTTATACTGTATGCAGGTTAAATATGACGTCTATGTTCTTTTACCTGTCATTCTGCTTCAGTGCTGATTATTTTCATACAGCATTTGTCTGAAACTTACAAAACTTCCTTCAGAGAAGTTCATGCACACAGGAAAACACATCATAGCACATTTCACCCTCCCCAGATCCACTCTGTGGCTCCAGCTCCCCAATGCAGCACAGGGTTGTATTGCAAAATATCTGGCTTTTCTTACTTTATTGGGATAACAAAGCATGCCACACCACCGACACCAATGCCATGAGAATATATTAAACACCCATGAGGATTAAGATGGTATTTTCCCCCCACTGATAAAGTAAAATCACTTGAGAGTTTGAAAGCAATTTTGAATCAACTGCATTGTTATTGGTGAAGAAAAGCACTGTTTTCTTTTTTTCCTTAGGCAACTAAACCAGAGAAGTTTCCTTTTACCTCTCCTTGCATTGTAAATCTCATCGACGTTACAGGTGGTGTCAAGGAACAATGGGTACAATTTAGGCTGTTTTTATTTTCCATTTTAATAGAAGTTTTGCCTTTACTACTGAAAAATAATGAAAGATTTATAATTTAAGAAACAGAGTGAAGAAGAAAAACACCCCTGTCAAGGTCAATTCTATTATTTTCATTTTCAAATTATTATTTCCCTTTTAATGGTATCAGCTGAGAATTTAGGGTGATAACCCACCAGCTGGCAAGTAAGGAAGAACAACTAATTTTCTGAGCTTAAAACATAGCCGCTGATTTCCTCCCAAAGATGCAATGGTAAGAGATGTTATAATTGAATTGTGTTGAAAATACTGTCTCATTCAGCTCCTTTCAATAATTAATTTCCATCTGGGAAAGTAAAAAACTATTCTCTCGTCCTAAAATAAAATTTCCCGTTGTGTCAAGTCATAGTCCTATTGTTTTCTATGACTCAAATTTTATCTTTTTGTTAATGAAAAACAAATAGTTTTAAAGAATGTATTTTGTACAATGGTCGGCTACATTTGCATCTTCAGTTGTAGAGTTACAGTTAGCTGTAGTTCCTACTCTCTGGTATATTAATAAAACTAATGTGGGGTTGGAGGCATAGCTCAGTATGTTTGAGGCTTGTGTTCAATCTCAACATCCCTCAAAAACTCAGGAAGATATTTGTACTTGTGGTTATATTTGTGTGCACTTGTGTTTCTACATTTTATTTGATGAATATGGGCTTATGATTTTTCCTTCAACTTCATATAAAAGGGACTCATGGCAACAGTAGTGATAAATAATTTCATATTCTAAGGCTGAAACACAATTCTTATATTTCCTGAGAGGTAATCTAGTAGCAAAATGTTTTCTGATTTTTCTCTCATGTTTGCCCCTATGCTCAATAGATGTCTGCCAAAGGCATACTTGTCTGGAGATTTGATTTAGGCTATTGTCTGGATAAGCAGCCCTAGTCTCTGAATACCCAAGAAATCTGCAGCCAAGAAGTCTTGCTTCTAGCTCTGACATCTCGTTTCTCTGAGCAAGTGTTTTTGCTTCTTTGAGAGTCAGTCCCCTGAACTGTAAGATGAGAATTGTAATGGTACCTGCTTCATAGGGCTGTTGTGGGGATTAGTTGAGTTAATGTTTATGAAATGCAAATAACACATAACAAGTACTGTATAAATACAAGTAGGTATAATTAAAGTATGACTATAGGGTATGCAAATGATAGACCCAAGAGTAGGAACCAGAGCCACCTGTAATTTTACAGCTAAACACTTTTACCTACTTTTTCAGTAGGTAAGCGTTGTACAAATCATTGTCCTTAAAGCTACTTGTTTTACATTCACGAAAAAGTTAAATCCAACCCATAGAAAACATAGGACTCTGATAGCAAACAATGGGAAAATTTAGTGAAGGATGAGAGAATACTCTTTATTTCACAGATGGAAATAAAGTATTGTAAGGAGATGAATGAAGAAATTTTTTCCATGTAATCCAGTAACATTCTACTTTATTTACTCCTCATTCTTTTGAAAGCTTTATTTGTATTATTTTTAAGTTATGTGTGTGTGGTGTTTTTTTTTTTTTTTTTGTACTTGGATATGCGCATGTGAGTGCAGTGTCTGGAGAATCCAGCAGAGGGCAACATATCCCTCATAGCTAGAGTTACAGATGAGATGATTAGCATGGGTGTTAGAAAGTAAATTTAAGTACTCTGGAAGAGCAGCACAAGCTATTAGCCACTGAGCCATTTTTTCAGTTCCTTGCTGCTTATTCTTATTTCCAATATTCTCTAGAGATAATTCTTACTTGGCAACAAGAGATACTAACATGTATCTTGCCCATGGTACCTGATTTACCTTTCTCCCTGTGCTCAGGAAATTCTAAACTTTTAAAATAATCAAATTCTTTTCCATGTATGCTTCATAATTAAGGAAACTGATGCATTTTTTTCTCCATTGGTGCAGAGTAGATAGATTGCTATGCATGTAAAATTTCACCTCTACTTCAGAACATACTCTAAAAGAATTATGCAAATAAAGGAAATAAAACTCAAAATGCCAATTCTTTCACCCAATCACTACTAGTTGACTTTCTGTGAAATAGTTAAGGATGATATTGTGTCAAATATTCAGTTACTCATTAATTAAAGTAGAATGAATTCAAGATTTCAATATTTTTTTTATTCAGCAGATTAACCAAAACTCACTATGTTCACAATTTATATTCACCCCGTAAACTACATATGCATTAAACATTTCCATCTGGAGCCCTGATGATTGTTTTCCTCCCATCTCATGCTTGATAAGCTGTTACTGATTAGAAAGGGAATTCAGAAGCTGTTGAAAGCAGAGATTTTTTTTTAAGCTCTACCACCTTGGTGCCTTTATCTCTTAACAGATTTTGCTTGATGTCTGCTAGTTCCCTTTTAGCTGTGACCCAGCAAACTACAAGTCCCTTGACCAGTGTGGTTCGCATTTCATAGCCTTAATCTATGCCTTCTCCATAACTTCACACACACACACACAGATTTCCTTCATTTCAAACAGCTATGCTCCCTAATCTATTCATAATATACTATCCTCTGTATTACCTGCCTCATGTGGCTTGATCTTAAACTTCAATTTACTCTGTGCTATGCTTTGTAACAAGCATATTTTGATGCACAATATATTCTAAGACCTCACAGATTTTACTTAATTTAATTCTTATTATACTGGGAGGTGGGTGTTGTAAACTCCTCCCTCACATTTTCTGGTTGACAAAATTGAAGGCACAGGGATTTTTCAGGACATCTTCAACATCAAAGTTCCTAGAAGCATTGGAAATCTGTGTAAGTAAGGGCATTCTGATGCTCAGGCCAAGGTCTTTGGCCACCACACTATGATTCTAGCAAAGCCAATCAGTTTCCACTCTCAGGTGGGTGCAGCATGTCCCTAAGATGCAGCTCCAGGGACAAAGTTATCTTGAAAAGAGCCACAGCTTTCATTCTTAAGAACACATGCACTGCAATTTTGGGTTACTTGATAGGATTCATTGAAAAGACCGGAGGCAGAGTTTAGCTTTTGTGACATTAACAGTGAAAATTCTGCATCAAATGCAGCAGATACACAGGTGGTACTTTGGGACATCACTTTATATCTGCCATTACAGTGTCTGGGGCTAGTAAGGACACCGTGGTCACCATCACTGTATTAGCTTAGTTGTGTGTGTGTGTGTGTGTGCGCCTGTGTGTGTGTGTATGTGTGTGTGTATGTGTGTATATGTGTGTGTGTGTGTCTGTGTGTGTATGTGTGTGTGTGTATGTGTGTGTATGTGTGTGTGTGTGTGTGTCTGTGTGTGTGTGTGTGTATGTGTGTGTGTGTGTGTGTGTGTGTATGTGTGTGTGTCTGTGTGTGTGTGTGTATGTGTGTGTGTGTGTGTCTGTGTGTATGTGTGTGTGTGTGTATGTGTGTGTGTGTGTGTGTGTCTGTGTGTGTGTGTGTGTGTGTGTATGTGTGTGTGTGTGTGTGTGTGTCTGTGTGTGTGTGTCTGTGTGTGTTTTCCCAAACTAGAGACTCAGAGCACTCAGATTAATATTTTTAAAGTAAGCACTGCAAAGGCAGCCTTAGAATGAGAATTTCAATTTCTTACTTCATATGGCTTTATGCTGTTTTTTTTTATAAATTATTATTTAGAAATTCTAGGTGAGCATGAGCTTCACACAGATGTCAAATATCCCTCAGCAAGTCAGTCACTCATACGTTCACTTCCCTCCTTCTCATCTTGTCAGTGTGGACTCAATGCTGAGGAGGTGTGGACATTCTAAAGCATGGCCTTGCCCTTGGGTCTGGAAATAATATGATTTAAGAAAAAGAGTTCTTCAAGGTCATCTTACCCCATGGAAACAAAGGAAGGATTATTTGAAATAAACACATCAGTTGCTCTGAAATGAAATAGATTGCATCTTTGTACCGTAGATTGGTATTACACGCCTTACTCATGTGCACCTGCAGCACTCAGCCTGACATAAAGGAGGAACAATAAATGTAGATGAAGTGAATATATTAAATAATCAATAAGTTAATTATGCATGTATGAAAGAATAGAAAAAATATCACCATTGTGTTAATGTGGGTTTCCTATAATCAGCAAATGGATTTAAAAGCCTGTGGTATCTAAAACCACATTATTTTTCATCTAAAATCCTACATTAATTGTAGCTTTATGGATCAATAGAGTAATATTATCTTGGTGCCATTTCAACTCATTATTTACAGTAAAATTCTTTGTTACGCATCAATTGTAAGAATTCCTGTAAATTTGCAATCAACTTAATTTATTTCTCAGTGTGTTATGTGGCTTTTCCTGGGGAGATCTGAACAAATGTCAGTTCATCCCAGAGAGGGCAATGATGACAGACCAAAGGGTCTGTTTTATCAGATTACAACTCTGTGAACCACTGAGTTCATTGGTGTTACTTACAGGAGTATGGGTTAAGAGGTCACTTACAGGGTCATGAATGACTCAAGGCAGCTGTTCCACTGAGGAGCTTACTTCAGGGTGATTCTGGAAAGCTACATTCTAGGAGCCCACTCTATAACACTCAGGCAGCTCAGTAGGTCAGAGAGCCCTATCCCCGAAGCTGTGGCTAATTGCTTCCATAAGCTTGGGGAGGGGTCTTAGGAATCTTCTTACCGTCAACTGCCTGGACTTGTGAGGTTTGCTTATGTCATGACTCTCAGGAGCCCCCACCACTGTCCCAGAGAGAATGTATCAACTTAAGGGAAATTCCTAGACAACACAACAGTTTGGTTGAAGGGTTTCTTCCTTCCTAGTAATGTTCTTTTTGTCTTTACTTTTGCTTAGGGTATAAAACAATACTATAGGTGAGTGTTCTTAAAAACCACAAAATATTATCTTATTCAGAAGAAAGGGAAATTATGTTTTACTATGCAACACATGTTGTCCTTGAAATCAAAATCTTCCTGCCTGAGTGCTGGGATTATAGATATACTCACCCCAGTGCCCACCTCATGGAGTCTTTTTTATTTAGGGCAGTTTTACAGTGTGTCATCTGGCTAGCTTTTTACAGCTGATCAAAAATTGATTTTAAATCCCTTTTATGTTTCATCATTTCATCAATGTGTTAATTCCTATCATGCCACTCAGAAACTCTTGGATAAGCCATTCTGTGACCCAGTGATTCGGAGATAGGAATGATTGATATCAACAAGCAACCCGATTTGCAGCGACAATGCAGATATTCTGTATTTCTGTATTAACCACAGTGTGTGTGTGTGTGCACAAAACTTCCTAAACTCTCAGTTTTATTTTTCAAGAAAATGTACCCACAAATTGGTAATTCAATACTACTGATCAGCTCTGAAAAGATGCATACAAATAACATTATAACACTCATCAAGTTGTACTTATGTATTTATGGATATATATTTATATATATCCTATCTATCTATGTAGATAGATGATAGATAGATAGACAGACAGACAGACAGACAGAAAGGATATGTATAATTAGTAAGAGACCATAAATTTGAAAGGGAGCACATGTGTGTAAAAGGAGTAAAAGAGTGATGTATGTGAGGGTTTGAAGGGAGGAAAGGCAAGTGGGAAATGATGTAATTATATAATAATCTTTAAAAAAAAAGGAATATTTTTTAAGAGAAAGGAAAATGTGCTTTTAGACCCCAGAGCCTCATTACAACACAATTAGAAATTGGAGAAAATCCACTGAGGCACGGCACCAAAAGCAGTCTCTCACTGAAGTTCTGAGAAAATTTCATTGAAGCCTTTTCAACTCTAATACTAATCAATCAAATAAACTCTGTGGGCAAAAAGGTAATAGGGATGCTATTAAAGGGCTATTTTAATGAGAATACCATGATAATACCAACTCACATTTTGATAGAAAAGAAAGGCTTTTCTTGGGGCTCAATAAGTTTTGAAAGGAGAGAATTTTGAGCACCAAGAATGAGTTTAAAAGAAATCAGCAAGAGGGAGGAACAAGGAAGCGACAGAAGCATTCAGCAAGGAAGGGTGAAACGTACGGAAAACCAGCCAAGCAATGCAGTGTACACACTCCTTTTTACATCACCCCAGTTATGTTATCCCCATGGACTTTCCCTAGTGAAACAGGCAGTGCTTTTTCCAGCTCCATCAGATTCGCTGTCTGTGGGAAACAGCTGTTTTCCTCTTTAGTAGGACAAAATGTTGTCAAAGCAAAATAGGGCAACCCTTTGAAAAGTGTAGTGGTGTTAAAAAGCTGAATTTATGTTTTCCCTGTGCTATCCTCTTACACTGTGGAAAACTGTAACTCTTGCCTGTGGTCTAAATTGGAGAAAAAGTCATGAATTCAAGGAAAACAGACATGAGCCGCCACAACTGGCAACACTTCCTATTCTCACCCAGGGCAGTATGTTTCATTACCTCCTATGAAATGGAAGAGGAGCTTTTTCTTTCTTTCTTCCTCCTCCTCCTCCTCCTTCTTCCTCCTCCTCCTCCTCCTCCTCCTCCTCCTCCTCCTCCTCCTCCTCCTCCTCCTCTTCTTCTTCTTCTTCTTCTTCTTCTTCTTCTTCTTCTTCTCCTTCTTCTTTTCTTCTTCTTTTCCTCCTCCTCCTCCTCCTTCCTCCTCTATCTCTCCATTATCTGAATTTTTGGAGGAAGTCTTGATTGCACTCATACCACTCCCTTCCTTTCAACTAGGTGCAATTCCGTTTAGTGCATCAAACTGTTTGGCATCATTTGGTCTTTACTCCTCAGGTGGATTCCTCTGGTTGATTGTTTACAGTGTGTCAGTTACCATACTGAATAAAGCAAGGGGTGGACCAGGACTGAAGTGAAGGGACTCTGGAAGGAAGCATTTATATCCTTACCTTTTATTTCCAGCAGTATAAGAAAAAAATGTCATACTCGTGAGTTCATATTTGCTTTACAAGCTAGTAGTGAATTTAGAAAGATTTTATTGTTAAATAACCATTTATATACCACTTGCAGGCTTAATTTGGTCCTGTTATTATACTGGTCTTGGGTGGAAGAAAGTTCTCTAGAGGTATGACACACTTCCATCTAAGGGAAGGACCAAAATAATTGTACATCCTGAAAAGAAGACCCATTCAGATAGAAAAATGAACTAACAGTGGCCATGTCTCTCTGACGGTTGAGACCTGAGACAGGGAGATGATAGCAGGCAGCTGTTGTATAATGAAAGAAGCAGAAATCATAACTGTCCCAGACAGAAAGTGATAGTTACAAATCAAAAATGGCAGCACCAGAGAATTAGAAAGACTGAAGGTTCCAGACACATTGTTGTTGTATAGGGACACAATTGTTGTCTGTAGGGACAATTACAGATCTGGAGAAGGACATCAAAGCAGCTCAAAACTTGATTTGAAATTTTAAATTCCTTTTTGTTTGTTTGGGTTTTTTTTGTTTGTTTGTTTGTTTGTTTTTTCAAGGCAGGGTTTCTTTGTTGTAACTCTGGCTGACCGGAACTCTGTAGAGGAGGCTGGCCTTGAATTTACAGAGATCCATCTGCCTCTGCCTCCAGAGTGTTGGAATTAAAGGTGTGTGCCACCACCACCTGCCTTAAATTCCTTTTTTAAAAAAAGCACCACTTCTCAACTTTACCTCCAATTCTTTTGCAAGATCATTGCATTGACTAGACATCCAAGCATCTTTCATAAGTAAGAACAGGCTCTAAAATGATATGTGTCAGTTAGTCTTTCATTGCTGAGATCAAAACGCTCAACAATGACTTACAGGAGAAAAGTTTTATCTTAGTTCCTGGTTTCAGAGCACTTTTAGCAATGGTCAGAGTCTAGGCCATGTCTTTCCATGTTTTTGGCCCCTATCCAAAGCAGTGAAAATAAGACTCATGCTGATTTCCAGAGAAGCAAGCTACCTTTATTTATAGCAAAGTGATATTACATCTTATAGAGTGGGGCCCTGTCCCGTTGATTGAGTTCAGGCCACATGAGTGAGAATATCCAAGGGCCTACTTACTGTTTGGGTTTCCTTTTGTGATTTCAAGAGGAGGAGCAGCTGGTTAATAAGAGTCATACTTTGAGTGGCTCTGTTTTGATTGATTCGTTATGTCAGATATTCATTTTTCTACTGTGTGAATAACTTCCCATAATTCACCTGCTTTGAATCACGTGCATGCTCAATTTTGCATAGACGTGGGATTGCAACTAGGGATTCTCCCTTAAAGGTTCTTAGAGGATATAGGTTAGTCTCACTATGCATACACCCAAAACCAGTTTTTGTCAGATCAGTCCTTACATCCTTTTTAACCAGATATGTTGGGAATATACTTGGGTGGAAACTGTCTAAATTTGACTATTTCTGGAGATTGGAAAACTTATACTATTGTTGGAAGATGGGAATACCCATAGCCTGATACGGATAGAGGATGGGAAGTTCTGAGATTGTATATTTTAGAGATGGGTATGTATGCATAGCATGTGCAGGTAAAGGAACTAAGCTATCCAGAGCATTATTACAAGAGGTGGGTCACAGAAATGAAATTGCAAAAACAAATGGGAATCACTCCCTAAACTAGCTCTTATGTTTGCTTGCCACAAGTTCAGTCCATGGCCAAGCACCCATGTGCTTGAACAGGATATGCTGGTAGTGGGAATGTACTGGACCAGCTGCTTCTCCCTGGCATGGACAGGAAGCAGAGGGCATTGCTGGAAGGAATCGTTCCCATGGTATACTCCTTTCAAGTACATCCCACTTTGTGAAGTTCCAAAAATCTCTCAAACAGGGCCACTAGCTGGGAATATAGGATTTAATGCATGAGTCTGGGAGAGGCATTTCTTATTTACCCCATAGCATGTAATATTTTGTAGAGCCTGTGTCAGGTCCACAGTATCCTCCTGTTCTCCAAAGCAGAACAGCTTTTCTGTGTGCATGGCTAAAGACCAAACAGGAGGGCTTAGATATGATGCTGGGAAGGAATTTGCTCTATAGCTGCTCACATAGAAGTCACCCATGCTCCTCTCTCTGTTTCTACTTCTTTAACACCTTACTACAGTTGTGCTTAGCTCATCACTCGAAGTTCAAAGTGTTCTTCCTCTCCTACTTCAGTGTCTCCACATCCCAGGCTTGTACCTCACGCTGTCCACGTCTGCACCACTTGCTCTCCTTGTAGACTTTCTGCACTGTGTTTAAAACATTGCAAGTGGTTCCTACCACTAACTCTACAGAACTACTAGGAAAAAAAAAACAAAACATTTTTATGTATTTTCTCAGATGTCTGAGACTTTACATTTTTTCCCATCAACTTGATTTGACTAATATCGTCCTAACCAGAGCACTTCAACTTAGTGATTGAGACGTGTTTCTTCATCTTAAAGTCTTCACAATCTTAGCAGATTTAGTCATAAAATATAAAAATTGGAAGGCTGACAGTTGTGAACCTAGGCTACAGAGTGGACTTAACTAATTTGGTAATTTAAATTTACAGAAAACAAAACAAAACCGAAAACATGGATCACCTTAAACATGTCATTCAAAACCAGAGTTTCTGGGTGGTAAAATCTTGTACTCAGTATCGGTCATTTTCTGGGTAGCAACTTGATGTGCTATACAGAAATGAAGGGGGATGTGACGCTACTGCGGATACAATCCCAAAGGAGGGGTTTGAATATATTTTTGAGCATGTTTGTACCTAGCGCCAGCCTCACTCTGCAGCACTAGGTACAATGAGATGGTATGGCAGATCTCCAAACCCATGTGCCGTGAAATGTTATTCATCACAGTGAGCGGTGAAGGCAGAGCAGTCCAAATTACAGCTGTTTCCCTGCACTTTGTGTCTTTGTGTTTCTCTGCCTTCTCCTTTGCAAGAAAATAAGCTGCATCTGGAGAGTCAGCAACAATGAAGTTACCTAGACGCTAAGCAAGATGCCTCAATTCATCTCAAATCCCTAACGTTGTGGTACAAACTGGATTCTGTTCTCTCAGGTCTGAGTCAGGGTGCAGTAGAATGCACACCATTTCATGTCGACTAAGCTCAAAATTAATGCATGATAAGCGTAACAACTGATACCAGTCTACTTACGACATGCAGGTAGTGTGTTGAGAGCTTTGTGTTGATTCTCTACAGAGCTCTCCAGTGCACATTCTATTTAGCAGAGCTTTTTAACTTTCTGAAGGTCATATGGTTGCCAAGACACAAAACAAAACCTTGGAATATTTAACTAAATATCTATGTCACCTCTGAACTACTGGGAACCAAGGATTATAGCGGGAAGATACAGCATCTGGCTTTCCAATATGATCCCGTTTTCAAAAAGGAAGATATGAAAGCAGGTACGATATGAGTCTCTGATAGTTCTAATAACAACAGCACTGTGAGCTGGGCTGCTTGTACAAAAAGGCAAAGAAACCTGACAGGATTGTATCATTCATTTTATATTTGTTTAAAGCTATACCTTCATTCTCACTAGCCCCAGGTAACAGCAACGTCTTTAATTCACTCAGATTAATTTTTTCCATGTTTGAGTATTAAAATAATTCATCTTCCTAAATTTTGTCTATTTTAATGATAAGGTTCTATGAACATATTTAATATATTCATAATTATAAATCATTTATTAGATTCCACTCATAAGAAGTGTAATATAATAAAAGTTTAACATTTATTTTCTCTTTGAAAAAAAATATGTGGTATTTAGAATATGATCTTTTTGCACTCAATTTTGTGAATTGTGACTGTCTTTGTTTCTTTTCCTACTGCTATGATACAATACTCTGACAAAAGCAAATTGCAGGACGAAGGGTTTATTTTGCTCATAGTTCCCACCCAGCATCATGAGGGTGAGGGGGCAGGAGCCTGAGGCAGCTGGACACAGAGCATCCACAGTCAGAAGCAAGGAAACACTAGCATTCATTTCTCAGCATGCTTTCTCCACTTTGCATTTTGTAGAGGTCAGGATCCCTTGACCATGGAATAGTCCCAAGATGTTAATTAAAATCATCAAGAAAGTCCCTCAGGAATTTACCCATAAGCCCAACACCCAGGGGATTCTAGGTTCTGTCAAGTGAGCATGAACACTGGTACATGAGTGATAACTGTTATACAAAATGACCATTTGGGAAAACAAACAAACAAACTATTTCAAACCCTGGAGGTTTTATGTTTTAAAATTGACTTTCTGGAAGTCTCACTGATAAGGCGCCAAAATAGTGGGAGAGTGTGAAGAAATGGAAAATAAATTCTCTAAAAGTTTTGAATATTACCACTTTGGAAATCAACTTACTACCCCAAAGTGAAAATAAATGCTCGGTTTTTTGTACCTATGGTCTCTTTGACTTTGGCCTCTAAGTATGAGGACGCTTACCTTCAAAGCTTAGAGGGAGCCAAGGGATTATGGTTTCCTTTTCCTCATTTCACAGGCTCCAGGAGTGAATTGATTTTCTAAGGGTAAATAGCCCTCGGTAAGAGTCAAGTCATCAGCTCAGAGCAGGACTCATCCACAGCCCTCAAGTCATCAGCTCAGAGCAGGACTCATCTGCAGCCCAACGGGGTGAGCAGGATGCTACTGACTTTAGGGTGGCAAGACCATCATTTTAATTTCTGATAACTTTTCTGCCTCAACACAGCATTTATCCTAAGAAAGAAGTCACGTACTGTGTTTCTGGGTCTACATTAAGAGAAACTTGACCATTGACATTTTAAGGACTTTACCACTCTCCTATAAATGGCATATGTAACAGCATTAAATCTGACATGCCTTGGGAAGTGCATACATTGCTAGGATTGACCTAAACTGCAAAAAGGACTGTCAAATTTAGAAAGTTGAAAATAAGATGTGCAAGCACTGTATCAAAATGTGTCCAGTTTGCAAATTCAGTCTCTTTCCCAATAACCCTCAAAAACACTTCACTAAAATTAATATGGATTGGTGACATTTTTGTCCTTATATGATCTGAATTGAGAAGAAGCCTATTTGTGAAGCTACAGAATTCTGAAACATCAGTGGGTTTCCAAAGTCTCTAATAGGTCAGGCTTATATTTCTCTTGCTTTATTTGTGGAAGGAAAAAAAATTCACAGTATAAATTATACAAAAGAATCTCTGAAATTCTTAAACTATCAAATGTTAGCTTCAAACCATATGTAACTTTACATTAATTTAGGACTTTGAGAAGCTACAGATTAATATTCTATTCCTAGCAGATTCAACAAAATTCGTATTTTCATGTTGAAATATTATAACACAATACAGTCTATAAAGTCAGAATTAGTAGGCAATAATCAAACAACTAATAAAAGAGCACCCTTCCTCACAGAAATAAAACTCAGAGGGTGTGATTTGTGCCTTGTGATTCTCTGAGCATCTGAGATTTTATATATTCTTGTATTGCAAAAACTAGATTTCCTGTTTGTAAAGTACTTAGAGAATTTAAAAATTGAATATGCAAATTACACAGTTATGTGGCAGTAACCATGTGAAGAACAGGGGTTTTATGACTTTAAGCTCTAGCTGTAGGCCACATGGACTAAAATGTATGTCCATGCAATGGAGACAAATAGATGGAATAACAGTGACTTTTCACTACTTTATGTAATATTGGTTTTCTGTAGCCCAGGTTGACCTCAGAGTTACTGATTAGCTGAGGATAAATTGGAACCTCAGGTCCTCTTGCTTGCACACCATGCCCAGCTTACACAAAGCTGAGAACCAAACCCATGGCCTCCTGCATTCTAGGCAAGTACTCTACTGAATGAGCTACCTTGTTGCACCATTCCATACATGTATAAAGATAATCACAGGTTTTTGATCATGATCCTCAATGCTCACTTAAATATTTTATTGCATTTTCACTAACATGTCTGTGGTACTTGAGATGGTTCTGAAGTCTCCATTTAAAAACAAGTGGCCGAAGTGTTCATTTTTCACACTTGCTACGTGGTGTTACAGGCACACACCTGGATTTGCTTGTACAGACTTGAACCTAAGCTTCCAGGGGAAACACAAGATTGGGTCCCTAGGAGCTTCAAGTCACTACGTGTTTACCTACCAATCAATATGTCGTGCTGTTTTACTGGCATCTTATATAGCCTCCACAATGTTTCATTTCTGTTGAATGCACGATGAACAGTGCTCTAACTCAGACCTGAATAAAGCTTATCTAACAAAAACTATAAAACCATTGTAGCTTTCTCATGATGAGATGTTCCCACCAGACCTTTCCCACATGAGATGTGTTTTAAGCAATCACTCTATTTCCTCCATAAAAGCACAGGGTTGTCCAAAGTGTAGCATTAACCAGATCATCAAGAGGACACTTTTTTGATGGTGTAAGACCTGAGACCTGAGGCTGACTTCTTGATTACCTATGAACTCCACCTTCTTTTCCACAGTGATGGATAATTAGGAAGAAATATGTCTGCTACCCAGATCTGGAGCAAGTGGGGAGCTGCATGGTTTTCAGAAGCAACAGGACAAGCCTCTTTTCTCCTCTGAGTGCTAAAGTTGTATGTTCTATCCCAGGAGCACTCATTCATTTTCTTCTTCTCAGGACTGGTGATCTGGTCAAGTGGTAGGAGCATCACCTGTTTGTAGAAATCAATTAATCCAGTCTGCTCACCAGGGCCTGTGTGAGCATGTAGGTGTCACACAGCAATGGCCAGCATCTGAGTTCACAGTGAATCAGTTTTCCTCTAGTGCCCAAGCCGCTGAAGTGTGAGGACGACCAGGCCGCAGAGAACCATTTAGAGCTTTGACAAACAGGACAGAGTCCACTCTAGCAGAGAGGAGAGAGCACATTATTTCACAGCATGTATACATTATGAGCTTTCTTCATCCTATTTTATGCTTGAGGTAAGTTCCACCCAAAGGTCTATGAAATCAAACCCCAAGGAGAGGTAGTCCTGATTACAACGCCATAGAAACAAGCGTACAACACACTGAGCATATGTTCAGTCCATTGCAGATAAGAGTAAGTTGTTTGTATCAACTATTTTAATTTCCAAGAAAATGGGAAAAAAATTTTAAAATGGCATTGCTCACTAGTTACCGCTTATATATTGCTTTGGTTTCATGAAAATGTGGGGGGATGGGGTTGGTGAAATACATAGTTGGGACAATATCAAGGTTCTAATTTTAAAGGGGTAGGTTTGCTTAATTGTTGTTTATTTCCTTATGGATCTGACACAATGCCAGCCTTCCGCTCAGGAATATGGGATAGTCAAAGAAGTGACACATCTCTGAAATTGTCTCTAACAATTAAGAGAGTTACATGAATTAAAATATTTAATATTTTTTTTCATTTTAAATTATCGTTACCATTATTATTAATTTGTGTGGGGCCCTAGAACAACATTTCAGATTTAGTTCTCTTTCTACTTTTATATAGGTTCTAGCAGTAGAACTCATGCTGCCAAGCTCACACAGCAAGCCTCTTTACCTACAGAGCCATCTCGATGACCTATATTTAATGTTTTAAATACTAATGTTGGAACTTCATAAAGTGTATATTCTATTCCATTAAACTTTTATAGTACTGAGTTTATTCAACACTCAGACAAAGCTATTACTGGAAATATTCATTTGAAATTCTTCAGTCCCTAAGAATGAAGAATAGCATCATGCTGAAATTCTGTGCAGCAGAAAAGCCATCATCAGAAACTGTGCACTCTGACAAGGTAGTCATCACTTGAGTTATGGTTGTGTTCACATTATTAGAATCCAGCTTCTTCATTGCTGGATCTTTGCTGTCTCTGCCTGTATCCCTTCTCCTACCATCCCCAGGACTCTTGTGCTGTTTACCTGTTTAAGAAGCAAACTCTAGCATGTGCCTGCTGCTTCAGATACCATCATTGCAACCCTAGGCACACATTTTCCTTCCTATACGATGCATGACCAAGCCACAGCCTTGGTATTCTGGCTACTCACCAGAAATCCAAGACATCACCCATGCCTAGGACAGGGTAAGCACCCGTACCATGCTCTTCAGATCCAGAATCCTACTTCATCAAGTAAGGATAAGTGAACATTACATCAGATATTCAGACACTGGGGGACAATTAAATACAAAAGAAAATCTAAAACTTGGAAAGGAGAAGTGCAGTTATTTAGAAATGTACCCTAATTTGAAGGAAAACTATCTAGTACTTGAAAAAAACTTTAAAACCAGGAGAAACAGTGCAAGGAATGGATTCAAAATTCACCACAGAGAAATAAATCATAAAAGTAGTGAATATGAAACATAAAACTCCAATCAATGAAATTAAAGATATGAAAGAGAGCCTTTGCAGAAGTTGAGATTAAACCAAAAAAAAAAAAAAAAAAAAGGTTTAGTAACTGAAGAACAAGTCAGTGAATTAGCATATTAACATTTCCAACAAAAGGAAAAGTAAGGTGAGAGAGACAGGGAGAGATGAATTTAGAATAATGAAGACAGGGCTGTACAACATATGAAGAGTAAATCAAGTGTCGCAACACAAACTATAAGAACTTTAAAAAGCAAGTGGAAACATTGGAAATCGATTTTATTATAGTTAAATAAAGGCTAAAATTTTCTGAAACTGTAAATAGACATGGATATACAGATACGACTGAAGTAACCCCAGCTAGTATAAAACAAAACAGACCTTCACTAAAGCACAATGGACTAAAACTATCAAAAAATACAAGATAATGAAAAACATCTTGAAAACAGAAAGAGAAGAATATCAGATCTCACAAATAATAGCACATTAAATCATTAAACCATCACTCGTGAAAAATAAACCAAAAGCCAAAAGAAAATTGCAAATATATTAAAAGTACTGAAAGAAGAGAAACAAACAACCAATGAACCTGAACTTTCCATCTAAGAAAGCTATTCCTGCAAATTTTTTCTTTTAAATATTAGAAGAAATAAAGTCTGTCCCAGATATGCAGAAACTGAAAGAATGGACCCCCACTACCCCAGCTCTATAAAAATATTTACAGCAATCAATACTGAGAGTAGAAGGATGAAATCTACTTCATTGTTCAAGATTATTTAGGAAGACAGAATGTAGAAATTGGCCTATACAATGGAAGCTGGCTAATCTAATGATGGTTACCATGCTCTATTAGAAGAGAAACAAGTAGCCATTCAGTCCAGTAAGCTGGAAGTCTCAACAATCCCATCTGAGCTGAAGGCTGGATCATGGAGAGACTAGTATTGAGCTCACATAAAAAGCTAATGAGGCTAGAGTGAAACATCCATGGACTTTGCAGGAGTGACAGGAACACTCACTCAAGATCTTTTTGTGACTGAACTCCATGTATTTCACATTTTGAAATTTGTTGTTCCCAATCCACATTGTAAATAGAACTAAAAGCAGCCAGCAATAACCACACAGCAGCTTGAATGCTCTCATAAAATTTATCAGACAAAATTAATTAATTCATTGCTTTTTTGTTTTATTCCAACACATTCAAATGTTTAGAACATGGGCAAAATATAGACAAATTCTCTGCAAGATGTAACATAAATGGCAATTAATCCAATTTCTAACAGGCATCCTATTTCCATCCAAAGCATCTTGAAGGTGGCCTTTACTGTCTGCATTTCTGTCAGAATTATTATCTTCTGAGGTCCCAGTAAACTCCTTCACTAACCCTTGGATGTCTCTACCCAGCATCTCTAAGCTTTTTCTAAATTACTCCCATTAGCAAGTTCCAAAGTCCTAAGAGCCATATAATCAGATTTACTAGAAACAATGACACTTGCTTCTCTCATACCAATTTTGTGTGTTAGATAACTTTTAATCATTGTGACCAATAATTTCTGTTAGTAATAAGAAATATCTATTTTGTTTCATACCATCAGAGTATTTTAGTCCTTCATGGCGAGAGAATCATGACAGGGAAGATGGTTCATAGCAAGGAGAATTGTGGTTTGGGCTGCTTATATTAAAGCTTATCCTGAAACAGATAATAAGGTCATAATGGGAGCTGAGCTACAACAAGCAAAGTCCTACCCCTAGTGACCTACTTTACTAGCAAGCATAGAACATTAAAGAACATATGGAAGTGAAGAGGAAGGCAGAAGAATAAGGAAAACTAAAATAGACTTTTAGGGAGGAGGAAGAGTGCTGGGGGTAGACCAGTAGGCTGAGAAGTCTCTTGCATAGTTGGGATCTCCAATGAGATGTCCAATGCACAGTGTATGAATATATGGGCATATTACAATATAGAAATACAACCGAATAATTTACACAATTATCTCTGTGTTGATAAATATATTTTAAATGAATAAACTTATGAAATATTTCAATAACAACTTTTCTTACATTACTGCTTTTTATGACTTGATAGGAAACACTTAAAGACAAAGGAAAGTTGTTATACAAAGGGTAAAATTCTAGTTTTCATAAAGCTGTTAGCATTCTTTTTTTTTTTTTTTTTTACTATTATATCTCCCAAAGAGTCTAGATCTAGGTCATATTGAAATGATCTGTTAACATAACCCACTTTGACTATTGAGTCTTAAGCCACACTGACACTGAAAGAAAAGACAATACCTTGAAAAATGTAGTTAGATCCAAGCACATGCAAACAGCCAAAGATAGATTTCATCCAAGATTATATGCACTCTAGTATTTGGTCAAGTAAAGATCATGTAATGAATTCCTGCCCATAACCATGACCCTGAGAAATATCCACTATTACCAAGAGTTTCTGTGATGCTCAGGGCTTGCGATTGTAGCTATATGTCTACTTATAATTAATTGTACCATCAATGAAGGTGGAGGTGATTTTAGGAATGTTATCAAAACCAGTGCCTAGATTTTAAGTTAAGCTTGACAAAGGTCTTTATGATACCAGCTTATTAAAATGTAAATGACAGTATGCAAGACATTCAACAAATGTTTCTTGAACATTGACTGGCATTGATTTTTCTAACTCCAAAGTTGTTAGAAGACAAGTTAGACAAATCTGATCCCTGGAGCTTGCTGGCTGCTAGCTTAGCACCAAGTGAGAGTTCCTATCTCAAGGAAATGAACCCAAAAGCAGAGCACCCAGTGTTATCCTCTGGCTTCTAATTGCACACAGGCACACACTAGGTGTGCATATATCACACACACACAAACCACGCTACCTGTCATACCTACATATACACAACGAATAAATCTGAGATGGTAGTGAGAAGGAGAATACCTTTCATATTATTTCATGACATAGATCAATGATTGAGACTTGAAAAAAAACAATATAGAGATGTACATTTATGTAAAAGTTGAAATTCTAGTCAAATTCCATCTTGCATTTCTAATTGAAGTGATTTAGTATTTATTTATATAAATTCTGATATGATTTTGTATATAATATTTTCACATGCAATTATACAACAACAATGTTGTTATATACAAATCCATATACAGGTAAATAATGTACAATATGTATGTATCATACAGTATTATATTTTCTATAGTACATGAGACAACCCATGTTGTTTAATATTTATATTCATGTTTAATACATAAATTATACTCATGTCTATATGTGTGTAATTTTTAGAATATGCAAAACTTTAGATAGATGTATAGCTTGGTAGATAAATGTCTAAAAATCTAACATTTGAAGAAACTACTGATAATTAACAAAACCTGCTATCTCTTAACCAGGATTTATTTTCTACTTTAAGTATATGTTGTATAATTTTATAACAATGTGTGTGGTTTTGGTAGCAATATATTCAAGTTATATTACAATAATATTTAAGGGCTCACATGGTAAACACTTCTCCATAACATCTTATACGAATTCCAGGAGTAAAAAACTAGCAGCCCAATTAACAACACAAGAATGGCCTCATTGCATGAGGATTTGATGAGCTGGGCACACGCCCAGCTCCCTGAGTTATTGTTAGAAGCAAAATTGTGGAAACACTATGATTTGGCATTCACTTTTGAGTGGCCATTATTGTTGTTCAGATTGCTTAAACAGCTCAACCACACATATTTAATGACTGCAGAGAAATCTTAATTTTAGGAAGTGATAAGTAATCAGAATCAGAGAGAAAAAAGTAGCTTGTCCTAAAATAAGCACAACATATTATTAGATGTCAAGTGAAATTTTACTGTATTTTTCATAGGAAATAGAACTAATCTGTGGTGGATGTTAGTTACATTATTATACAATATCCCAGACTCTATTAAAGAAGCATGATAGGTGTTTAAGTGTAAATTATATTACACAGATAATTTCAGGGAGTTTTATCATTTGCAAACCAGCTCTTCGCTCACTGACACAAGAGAATATGTGGATATTTCAAAAGAATTTAAGCTATTCATAGAGGAACAGATTTGACTTTGTAATGTAGGAGGTCTGGCTTGAAGATCATTTTATCAGTTTCCCGGCCCACCACTAAGGACTTATCATGGATAAAATGAGGCTGGCCAATGTGAATAACTTCCCTTCATGATTTTTATCAATACTATAGGACTATCTAGAGGCAATAAACCAAACTCATTTTCTTTGTCACACACCCTCATCGTGCTAAGTGTGAGGCAGGGAAGCATCCACATTTGCACAAATCACTATTCTGATCCTGGCACTGCATAGAGATTTCTACTTATATGAGCATATAAAAGTAGAGATTTCTTGCCTCAATCAAGATTGAAGGGACATTTGCTTCCTGAGATCTGAATGAGAACCATCGTATGTCACAATTAATATATATAGAAAGCATATAAAACAATGATGGTTCTATTATTCAATTGTCACTGATAGGAAGCTGGTGGCAAAATTACTCTCCAGAGGTCATAACTTACTCCCTTCTCATGCTTTTCATTTACCCACTCTTCAAGATAAAAAGGAATTTCTACCAAGTGTAGGATTATAAATTCGACCTAGGATCTGAAAATTAGGTACTGTTTTTTTCTCGCCTTTATCTCTCATCATGGATGATGAAGATATTGCCATTGGAATTCAGCTATGACAGTATGGATGATTAAGCTCCAGTCTAATTGACTTTGCAGTGTGAGCAGAAGCCAGGACTTAATGATTGCTCCCCCACCCTGTGTATTAAAATAAACCCCTGCGATTCACAGTCACTGAGAACAGGAGTCTGATGATTATGAAAGGCTTTTTATGGGCAACGGCACTGATTATAAAAACTGAAGATTCAAGGTTAAGTTTGGCTCTTTGAACTTTCAATTAATTAATATGCCTTTAAGAATTTATTTGTGTATGATATTAGTGTGTGGGGGTATTCTGATGTGTGCATGCGTATGCTTGTGCCTGTGACAGCCAGAGGCTGAAGTCATATATCTTCCTAACTCACTCTCTTCCTTACATTTTTGAGACAGGATACCACTGAACCTGGAGTTTACAGATTCAGCAAGACTGGCTGACCAGTAAACTCTGGGGCTTCCCCTGTCTCTACACATCTTGGGATGAAATTACACACTTGCCTTTTTATGTGCATACACAACAAGCACTTTACTGAGGCATCTCCTCAGCCCTTCTCTGAACCTTTAAAAACATAACATTGTTCAAATTCTGATTTAAAGATCAATTTTTGATCATCACCTTGGTATTTTTAAAGCACATTGAAGCTATTTTATGGAAATATTTTATGGAAAACAGACCTTTAGCCTTAAGTGATGTTAGAAACCTTTGTTGTAGTTTACTACTTTGTAGAGAACAAATGCTTGGCATGACAGGTGGTACTCAAAATTGGCTGGATGGCAACAGTAGTCCCCACCTCACCTGCCGTCACACTGGGGGCATTGCTGGTGGGATGGATCATTCTACTTACCAGGCAAATCAAACTGCTCCCTGTGGTGCCTTAACTAAGCACATGTCAGAAAACCAGAATATGAATGAAAAATCCATTTCTCCAATAAGCTTTCAACTCCCTCTTATTTTCCCAATTGTCTTCCTGTGGGAATGTTTGAGAATGAATTCTCACAGCCTAAAAGCTGACTTGTACAGAACTATTATTTCCAGGTACTAGAATTAAAAGTTAAATTTAATTAAAAATTAAAAATTAAAAGGTAACAGACATAGGATTTTAAAAATAGCTTTGCGATATGTACCTAAAAATAACAACTCTCTTACTAGCTGTCAAAATATTTGATCTACATTTCAATAATTCTCCTTAGAATCATTCCATCATCTGGGAACCCATTGCCCAGGCATGTACAATACACACTCCTCTCCTACTCTTACTGAACAAGTGACAAAATGACTATGCAAATGAGTAATAATGATGAAACAGATATACAATCTGCATAGTCACTTAGTTCTGAAATTTTTAATGTGATTCCCTACAATCAAATTAGAATAACTCCAGTTATAGTAGGGCTAGATATTTGTATTTCCAACTCACAAATGGTAACTGAGGATATTTGAGATTAATTATTAGAGTTTAAATTATTAGTGCCTGATTTCCCCACTCCAAATGCCAGGAGCCGATATGGAGTCTGAGACAGATATCTGAAGCTATTTAGGGGGACATATTGGAAGAAGGTGTCTAAAGTTCAATCGATTACAAACCTGAAATCCTACCACAAAGTTATTAAAAGTGTAGAGGAATATAAACATTAGGTAAAATCAATGTACCACCCAATACTATATCTCAAGTTTCTGCATACTTACATTTAGAAAAGGGAAGCAATTTTTCAAATTAAAATGTATTTTCTAAATTGCAAAAATTATCTTTCTTAGGGAAGAAATAATAAATCTGATAATCTCTTGGAGCTAAACATTTTTTCAGAGTGTAAGAGCCAGAGGTGGTGGGTAAACTACATGGAAACTTTGTCTTCTGGACATAGCATGGCTGTTGCAGACATTTGACAAGTAACAGTTAGGACAGAATGGGCAAACATTGCACAAGCCTAAGCCAGACCAAACCCCAGCATAGAGATGGAAGCTTGGTACACAACCTGATCCACACTGCACAGCTATTGGCAATTGTTATCTACTGGAAAAGGGAGAGATGATTTTCTGTAAGCATGTAGCCCCTGGTAAATTGACTACTCTCTAGTGAAAGACCACACATTCAGGGATACATAAGCAATACAAATTAGTACTGATGAATTTAAAAATATATATGTAGGGATACAAATTTCTGGGTAAGTAGGGGAGACGGAGCTGGAAAGAATTGGGAGGTGCAGTGAACATTATCAAAGCACATTGTATGAAACTCTCAAAGAATTAACTAACTTTGATTTACTCCTTTTCACTAAAGTATACATGTCCAAGTTGAAGTTTCAATTATATTCATGTTAACCAAGTTACTATTGTTGAGGTAAAATTCTATATTGGTAAATATAGTTATTACCATTCTTATCAAAACTCTCCAGTAAATCCACTTTAGGACATATTATAAATTAAAAGAAAGAACAAAAAGCACTGGCATCTATACTTCTCAGGAAAACACTCTACCAACTGCCATTTTCCTGAGTAGGCATTGGAAGTGGACGGACATGTAAAGCAACCTGACTAATGTGGTGTTTCTCTCTTCTCTTAGGGGCTGACGTTATCAACTTTGATGGCCATGTTGTGTTACCATATCGATTCAGAAACAAGAAGATGAAAACGCTGAAAGATGTCATTGCTTTGAAATTTAAGACCTCTGAAAGTGAAGGAGTCATCTTGCACGGCGAAGGACAACAAGGGGATTACATCACCTTGGAACTGAAAAAAGCCAAGCTGTCTCTCAGTTTAAATCTAGGTTTGTTATGATTCTCTGTTATTTTTTTCCTATCATTAAAATATTTATAAGTACAGGGCTGTAGAGATGACTCAGCAGTTGAGAGCACTGACTACTCTTGCAGAGGACTCAGGTTCAATTCCCAGCAACACAGGACAGTTTTCTCACAAGTGTCACCCCTGGGTTTCCAGTACAAAGGGATATGATGACCTCTTCTGATCTTCATGAGCACCAGACATGTACATGGTGCACATACACACCTGCAGGCAAAGCACTCGTACATATAACATAAATAAATCCAAAGCATTTTAAATGTTAAATAACCCTTTAAAGTGAGACTTCTAGGATTTCATGTTATATTGTTAATTAATTTTCATCTATGGTGGCATATTATCTATTTGTATACCTATTTCTGTCAGTCACCTTTTTATCACTGAGCCCATATGCCTGAAAAAAATTACTTAAAAAAGGAAAGATTAGATTGATTCATGTTTCAGTGATCTCTATCTATAGTCAGTGAACCAGTAGCTCTTGGCTTGTATTGAGATAGAACACCATGAAGAAGGATGTGGTAGAACACGCATGCTCATGGGTGCCAAGAAACAGAAAGAGTGGAAGAGAATAGAAGCAAGATAGACTCTCCAGTGGCCCACTTGCTGTGACCCATGTCTTTCAACCACAATCTACCTTCTACTGTCTGTAACCTCTCAATAGTACTATTAAGTCATTATTTCATCAGTGACTGGACTGATTCGTCCATGAAGTTAAAGCAATTATTACCCACTCACTTTTCTAAACTTCATCAACTGGTACCAGGGCTTTAACCATTGAGCTTTGGGGGAACACTTTAGATTCAACCCATAGCCCTACTCATACAACAAAACATTTGTTGAAGATGTGTACTATGTTCAATGTTATAGTAGCTGGTAGCATATATCAGGGACCAGAAAGACGGGGTCTCATTAAGTTTGTGATCTATTCCAGTGAAATAAAAATAAATGACTTCAAATTATAAGTATTAGGAAATCAGTTTAATAAGTATATATGATACTGAGCTGCAATTTAAATGCATCTTAAGAGGCAATAGTACCAACATCAGAATGTATAATGAGGGAAAGCCCTCTCTTATGAAAAAAACACAATGTTCGAGATAAGTTCTAATTGATGAAAAAAATAAAAACATGCAAGCATCATGAGAAAAAAGACTGCACAGGGAAGTACCATTGCAGACAAAAAGCTCACATGCTCCAGGAACAAAAAACAAACCATGGTGGTTACATGCAGTGAATTTCTAGGAATGAGAGAGGAAGTCCAGATGATGAAGATTGTTCAGATTCTATAGGATGCTACAGGTTCTGGATATTAAGAATGAGCAGCTATATGATCCTCTCCTAGGAAGAACTGCATAAGCCAGCATGAGCGTCAAACAAGACATCTTCATGGTTGGGGAGAGATGGTGCTGACATCCATGGAAAATTATCAAGGGAGATAAGGAGAAAAGTATCTGAGAAATTATGTTAGTGGTAAATTCAGCATGACCTGTGATGAACTGTGTATGGCGCAAGAGGAAAAGAATAGAAACAGAGACCGATTCGTAGGATTTAGGTTCAGGCCCTAAATGAATGTTTAGTGTTATTTTTAGAAAAAGAAAATAAAAAGAGTGCTGAAGGAACCACGAGGATTAGTTGGACGACAGCACATTTGAGCTGCCATTGCATAAATGAAAGGTGTTTCTCTGGAGTCAACTACAGAGCATGAGAGGAGGACACACTATGGTGGGAACAAAGCAGTAGGCAAAGAGTGGAGAAGTAAAGAATGTGTAGATGCCAGAAGCCAAGGAAAGAGAACAGACTGGAGCTATATAACTCAAATAAAATGTCAACTGGCATAGAGACAGACAGGTGAATACTGGCTCTGCCAACTTGTGGGTTATTGTTAACTTACTCACTAAGGAATTGAGAGAACGTCCAATGACTTGTTTTATAAGTAAAGAAAGTATAAAAGTTGTCAAAATTAATATTTGAATTTAACCAAATTACTAAAAAGAAGAAGAGGAATGAGATATCGGTGGGAGGGCGAGGCAATCCAAGGAGTTAGTATCTTGCTTGGCTCTCTCACTGCTTTTTAAGTAGACAGAGCTTATGCTTGTTGGCTGGCTGATAACATACCTAAGACTTCTATATTTCTGGAGAAAATGTGCACAGCATTGGCAGAGGCATTCAGAATTCCAGACTGTACAAGGCAATGGTACTTCTTTCTCTTCCTTAGTTCAGTGTTCTTGGTTCCATATAAGAGTCCACAAAGACAACATGCAGTCTGTGGTACTTTCTCTGTTGTCGTACGAATTACACAAATAAAATAACTTAAAAATAAATGAATAACTAAAACATACTTGTTAAATGCCTTGCCAGGAAAAGCTACAAAATCAAAGATTAAAACACTGAAGACAGACCTGGCAAATTGGCCTTCACTATCCTATATAATCTTGAGCCTCTGGATATTCCTGAGGATGTCTTCAGCCCTGTGTTAATTTATTTTGAGGATCACTGTCAAATCTAGAAACACAAATTTAATTATTATTTTTTGTATGTGATAAAGCATTGCCATAAACATGTACATTTGACAATATAACATCCATATTCGAAGTATGAAATGATAAAAATGTGAATCACATACTTATAAAAAATACTGGGGATTTTACATTAAAATAAAGTACACATGAAGCTAAGTAATATGCAAATGTTATACATGTACTTTTAATGCCATTCATCAAAAAACAAATCATGCCACTCCATAACACTTCCAAACTGGAAAGAGAAAATGTTTGCATTGGATATAAAAAATAATATAGAGTAGAAAAATTGAAAACCGAAGTTACCAAATACTCCATCACATCAGCTATAGAGTAAGAAACAATAAAATGGAAGATAATATTTTTGTTAAATTAGTAAGTGAATTAGGATTGATGTGGTAGTGACTAAAAAATCCTTTTTACTATTCTGTTAATAATGATATTTAGGGGGAAATTAGTTGAAAGCAAAGACATTTGAAATAGTTTGAATATTTTAGTCATGCATCATTAAAAACTGAGAAATTATGAAAAGGTATTTGAGCCTAAAGATATTGTTTTGAATATTAATTCAGCATCAGAATTTGGAGGAAAAGTTATATATAAATAAATATATATATATATATATAAAATACAAAATTATACATATAATATAAATATATATTATATATAATATATATAGGTTATATTAAAATGTGTTTAATTAGTTTATTGAACTTAATTTATTTTTTAATTACATATATAAATACATTTAAAGATATAAAAAATTAGTTTATTTTAAACACAGATTTATTTTTTGTGCATACATACTTTGCCTGTATGTGTATATGTGCAAGTTGTATTCTATAGAGATGTACTGTATGTCATCAAAAGATAATTATAATGTGTGTGTGTGTGTGTGTGTGTGTGTGTGTGTGTGTGTGTGTGTCAAATGATGATGTGGCACCGTATTGGCACTGTGAGTGAGGAGGAACAATAGTCCCTGTCCTGTAGCCTGCTTTCCACTCAGGCAACCAAGGAGCCCTGTCGGTCATGACCTAGGGCGATGGACAGGGCCACCAGACACATGTATGCCAGATCTCTGCCACTCTCAGCATATAAATTTGCAGAGAGAATCATAAATGATAATGCCAGAGAGTGAATCTAGGACAGCAGGAAATCAGCACGTTTGTAAAGAAATCTTTGGGAGATGCTTACTGTAGTCTGCCTGATGGTGAGGCAAATTGAAAAGGCAAGGTGACTTTGGTGCTGTGGAAAGTACGGAGGCCCCAGAGTACTTGGTTCTCCATCAGGAGACTGATCAAGATGGTGCTGAGTGAGTTCCCGTATAAGGACAGACGTCTGACTGAGATAACACTGAGTGCCCCTTCAGCACTGGAGAGAAGCACATGAGAAATGCCTGAAGTCCAGTAAAGAATGAGCACAGTGCTCTCAAATAAATCAATGCGAAGTAACTCCTTCAGCAAGGATAGAAGACTTGGAATAGCTTTTGGCAACACCAATGGAAAAGAAACTATTCTCAACACTACTATTGGAAGAAAATCTCCCTCAGCTATCTAATGATGGCCAATGAAACAAGTGTATGCCTGTTTTATAATTCCTTAGAGCAGATGTTTACGTAGAAGCTAAGTGTTGGTAGTCACAGCCTGCGATATTTTCTATGGTACAAAGTGGTAATAAAAATTCACATTTCAGGATAACAATGTTATTGTAAGTCTCCATATACTATTTCAATTTGATTATATATATCCCTGGATGTAGGTCAAAAGACTTAATAATCTTCTAGTTGGAAAAGCCTGGATGTGTAGAAAAGTATGTGTTGTCCAGAGTCAGGTGAAAGACAATGTTATCTTAATTTTACAGTGTACTGCATCTGATGTGCTCTTTCACAGAGTGAGGTGGGAGCTTCACAGCACAGTAAGAAGCAGATAGAATATTCAACCTCCTCAAGGAACATAACTAATATATCAAAGGTTTTACATTAAATATATACATCTGAATATGTATACAGCATATATATGCATAATTAAATGGTTATATAAAGAATAACATCTGGAAGGAAATAGATCAAACTATTTTTAGTGGAGGAAGTAATGTTCATTTCATTTTCCTTGTTCATTCTTCATGATAGTCTCCATTTGTAATCATGAACAGGCAATTGTTTTGAGAATGGGAGGAGAGTTTGAAATTATATTTAGCACATGACCCCATAGAATGGTAGGGAAAGGTTCAGTAGGGGAATCAGAGCCCAATTAAAAGCATTTGTAAGATATCCATCTATGTGAAGCAGTGTATACAGACATACCATAGTCGAATTATGTCTGAAGATGTTTATTTTTAATTTTAGGTTTTTGTTTGTTTTTTTTTAATTTATCTCACATGTACACATGGAGGGGAACACATACATGTCACAGTGTGTGTGAGAAGGTCAGAGGACATCCTTCAGGAGTCTACCTCTTCTTCTACCACGTGGGTCCCAGGACTCCATCTCAGGGTATCAGTTGGACAGGAAGTGCCTCTCCCCACTGAGCTATTTTTCCAGAGAAGAAATTTATTTTTTCAGAGCTATTTTCATCTTACTTTTTTCTAATGAAGCTTGTAGAGTAACCTTTGAAAATCAGCTGTGGTTTATAGAGCTGTGACATTACCTTTGTGAAACATGTTGCTTGTTCTATGACCTCACCAGGAAGAGTTCATCTCCATTTCACTAGAAAGTAGTTCACTTCCAAAGTTTTACTGGCTGGCTGGGATTTATGACAGCCATAGAAATATATCTACTCAAACACCTACTGACACACTTTAGTGCCATCCTTCGATAGCAGGCAACTGTCCTGCTACTCAGACTGTGTGTGTGTGTGTGTGTGTGTGTGTGTGTGTGTGTGTGTGTGTGTGTGTGTGTGTGTCTGTGTTTCAAGTAATAAAATTCAGGACAGCCTTGCTACTTAGACTTATTCCTCTTCTATTTCTCCTCTTGTCCTTCTGGTCTCCCACCCAATAGAGAAGCACATATGCAGGCACACATGTATGCACATGCACATGGTTTCACAAATACATGCATGCAAACACACATACACAAACACACACACATACATGTGAATGCACACATATATTCATGCCTGAATACATATACATACACATACACACACACATTTAATCATCATCCAGGCATTTTTAACATCATCACTATCATGAAGAATTAATGATTATTCTCCCCATTTTGTGTGTCAGGAAACAGACTCAGAGAAGTGACCAGCCTGTCCCCATCTGAACATCAAACCAATGGTGGCACTGTCAGAGCTCAGACCCTCTGAGACCTGAGCCCATGTGACACTGAGACTGAGCTAATAGCCCCATCCACCCACCAAAACTTAGCAGACATCACAACACTGTCCAAAGAGGTTTTGTTGTTGTTGCTGTTTTTAAGGAGCGGGCTTTTCCTCATTGTTAGTAGCTCTTATTTACATCTACTAGAACATTCCTGGTTCTCCTGTGCTAGCTTCAATATACAGACCTACAATTGTGTATTGGCTTCACATCATAAAGGGAAGATTGATCTGCCCCCATGCACAGTTGTCTGTGCAGTCAGTGCCTTATTTCTCCTTTGCTCCCACTACTCAGGAAGCAACCAGCTTGGCCCCATCTATGGCCATACCTCAGTGACATCAGGGAGCCTGCTGGATGATCACCACTGGCACTCAGTGCTCATTGAGCGTCAAGGACGCAGCATTAACCTGACCCTGGACAGGAGCATGCAGCATTTCCGCACCAATGGAGAGTTTGACTACCTGGACTTGGACTACGAGGTACACATGAGGATGTGGGGCTGTGATGGGGGAGGAGGGAATGAATACTCTTACTCTACTGTTACTTTATTGTTAATAACATATCTGCTCAAACCCTTTCCCCTTTCTTCTCTGTAGAAATATCTTTAAATCTAAGTTACTTTAAAGAATTATGTATGTAATTATAGTAATATCACATCTATTGTTAATTGCTAATTTTTCCTCTTATTTGAAAAAAGATTTTTTTCTCACATAATATATTCTGATTATTGTTTCCCCTTCTTTTACTCCTCTCAGTGCCTCCCTACATTCCTTCTACCCCTTTCTTCCTCTCCTAAGGGGGAACAACAAGCTCCTAAGGGATAATAATAAAATAAAATAAGACAAACACTAACATGTCAGGATAGGACAAAACTTAAAATATACATCCTAAAAGTTTTATAGTCATTTGAAAAATACAAATACAACTTTCCTATTTTTAAATAGCATTGCGGTCATGAACAAAGTTAGGGTGCTTGCATAATATTTTTAGATTTGACCTCTAATCTGCTGCTGCCATTCTTTTTCTGGTCAATTGCTTCACTGTGTATTTTGCTCTCAACCTCATCACAAGAAAAAAATCACGAGACAGAACAGGGCAAGACCTAATATCCAGTTGTCAAACTCCACCGGCAGTCTCTCCCACGGTATCCAAGAGACACCAAGAACCGTGATTCTTTTAAGGATTTGGTGTACATTGGGGCACCCTCTGAGATTGTTAGAATGTGTGTGTTCCTCAGCATCTACATTTGTGAAAGCAGAAATCTATGTGCACATTGTGTGAATGTTCCCTCCAACCAGCATAACTATGATATGTATTTTCATATGTCAGTAGAGACTGACTAACATAAAATCATAAGCTTAAGGCTAAATTACTGTCCCCCAAAATTATCCCAAATTATTAAGAGAAGATTATATTATTATCATTATTATTGTTATTACTATTATTATTATTATTAAGATTATTAGGAGAAACAGTGAATTTGAAAGAGAGCCAGTGGGATAAATGAGAGGATTTGGAGGGAGGAAAGGGAAAGAAGAAATGATATAAGTATATTATAATCTCAAAACTAAAATAATTCTTTTAAAAGTGAAAGAACATGAATGTCCAAGAAATTTGTATCTCCTGCAAGTTGGTTGTCATAACTCTTGTGACTTATTGCTCCAGTGATTGAGAGAACTTGTGAATGAATTATTCATCTTCCATTAATAAACTCTGAAGTATCACAGAATAGGAAGGCACCCTGAAGAATTAGCTGTGGGAAAACATAATTCCAATTTTCAAAACCATAATTAAAGATTTCGGGTCACAGACCCTATGAGTTTGCGATGAAACCTGTGCATATTCATGTACGCGCAACACATTCTGCATGAGGCCAACAGTTATAGGATATCACAATGAGCTAAAGCCTTTTGTACACACACAGTGCCATGTTTGGGAGTCTCAGCTACTGACTCAAATGTGTGTGATATATTTATCAGAATAGATGTAATGGGGGAAATATAAATTTACTGAAAAATGATGAGTGTTGGATTATTGTTCCTCATTGATAAGTGCCTAGTAACTTTCCTCCTAGGAGCAGTAGTTATTGTCATGGGTCATAGTAAAAGTAACTGTGTCTACTTTTGTATTTTATACTATATAGTAAAGATACTGTCTTCATGTGTTATTTAAAGAAATATGGGGCCGATTTAAGAACAACTTAAGAACAGTTGCCCATGTATCTTTGTGTACATAGAAAGTAGATTCCTACTTCACCAGCTGGTAAAATTAACTTCAAACCTAACATAATACATATTATATAAAATTCATACTGAAATATTTAAACTATAAAAGAGCTGGTTTTCTCATATTCGCAAAGACTGTATCCTGCTCCCCTCAAACTACTTTACTTTGGTTCTTACAGAGGGCTGTGAGGCAAAGGGCATTGAGACTTAGCAGGAGTGCTCTGGAAGCCCATAAGCTCTCACTGGAGTGGAAAAGGAGGAATGCACTGGTCTGATTCTTTAACGGCCACAGTGTAAATACCTCACCATGGGTAATTTCATTCCATAAATTGGGTAACATTCACTGGGGGAGGAGGGTGCTGCAAGAAGTCGACCATAGCACACCATTGCGCAACGCAGTACAACATCAGATAGGTGCTGTGTAAATAACCTGAAGAGCATATAGTAAGTTACTTCTGAGTAGATGATAACTTTCTGTTAAATGCAGTTTAATTCGAACACTGTCTTACTTGTATTTTAATAATGGTTCTGTTTAACACCAGTCCTGCTGGGCCAGCTAGTACAAGCATGATCAAACACAACATTGTTAAGGGTAGAGTGAATACACCTGTCCCCATTCCCAGTAATGCACATCAGCAAAGAGACGTGATGTTCTACTTTGTACCATCGATACGATTCAATGTTGGCATTGTTACTGTATGTGAAAGGTAGCCCAAAAGTTTTCCCCATCCCTTCTTCTCTTTGGTGTTTTTATACACTGAAGTTGGGAGACATTGTTGGCAGTCAAATGCTAACTACACGGTAGCCTGGGATATGTGGGGTACATGTTTTGTTTTCCTTCAAGTCAAGGAAACTGAAGAACAGGGCAGTAATCCAGTGTTTGGCTTGATTCTGTTTTCAGTCAAATGCCAATTACAGTACTTTGAATGATATACCACAATCTTTTGCAATACATCTCTGCTTAGGAATGAAGAAATGACCCCTCCTGTCCTTTTTAGACTTTTAAACAGGTTATACTTATAGAGAAAATCAACCATATACCATGTAGCAGAGCTGTAAGCCTGGGTTTAAATCCCTTTCTGACTCTCACTGGTTGCGTGACATGAGTAATTACCTTAACGTATCCCCTAATATAATAAGAAAATAAGATCCTAGTTCACCTAAGATCATGTGATGAAACAATAAGAAATATATTTGTGTATGTACATGAGGTTATATACACATACATCCTATATATCAGGTAAGGTTTATATAAACACACATATGAGTACACGTAGAAACATGTTTGTATATATTCTGTATATAACAGATACATATCTATCTCTTTCACAAGAAAGGAATCCCATCTCCTTTTGCAGTTAGCTTCAGTTTCAAATGCCATTACACAGCAGACTCCTTTTCTCTTGCTTTGTTTTTAATCCCTGTCTCAAATTGCTCAAAGAAAGGCATCTGCATCCCCGTGTTTATGTGACCAGTAGGAGGGAAAGAGGCTGGTAAATGCTGTATATGCTGGCTTGGGGAATCATACAGCCAACTGGAAGGAATCATTACCCCTTCTGAGAAAGAGTATAGAAAGAGTACACTAGAGGTGTCTTCCAGTATCTGCTATACTTTGTAAATACTTCATAGCCAATTAAATGGTTAATAGGGGTTACAAAGTAGTAGTTTTCTTAATAATACTGTGGAAAAAAAAAAAAAAAACTCCCACGTCTGATTTTTAATCTGACAACTGAAAAACGTTTTTATCATCACAATTTTAGAATACCTAAAAATGTTGTGGTCTAACAGTTTCATTTGAACAATGACAATATATGACAAGAAGGGAACAGCAAACCATATATGATTGCTTCCGTAGGAAACTGGATTGCATCTACTTCCTTACTAAGCATCTTTTAACACGAGCCTGTGCCAGGTGCTTCCCGTGGTTGGACATGGGTCCCTGGTTACTAAATGCAGAAGAATTTTAGAGTATGAGGTTGGGATCATCATTACAATGGAAAATCAAAGGCCCTGATTAAAGAAACCATATTAACAGTGGAACAGATCTGTAATGTAAAACAAGGACAGCAATGTATTCTAACTGTAACGCTACTGGCCCCAAACACACGTTTGGAGCCAGTGAGAGGGTTCAGCAAGTAAATGCACTTGCTGCCCTCCCAGAGGAACAGAGTTTAATCCTGGGACCCACATGATGGAAGGAGAGAACCTATTTTACAAGTTGTCCTCTGACCTCCACACAAATGTTACGGCCTGTGCATATGTGTATATTCACACACACACATACACAGTAATACTAATAAAAATTTAGAATGAAATCTTAAGATGGGTTACTATGAAATCCTTAAAAGTAATGTACAAAAGAAACTACACACGTATGTAGCATCTCATTTAAACATTATAGTTACTGCCATCAGTGTCAGGATCAAGTTCACAGTACCTCGTATTGGCAGCTCAAAGTCACTTGTAAATATTTTTCCAATATTTTTACCATTTAAGATAACTCTATATTTTTCCTTTTTGTGGATTTCTATTCTTTTCTACATTTGTTTGTTTGTTTGTTTATTTATTTATTTATGAGACAGTTTCTCTGTTGTAACTCTGGCTGTCCTAGAACTCACTGTGTAGACCAGGCTGGAGTTGAACTCACAGAGATCCATCTGTCTCTGCGTCCCGAGTGCTGGGATTAAAGGTCTGTGACATCATTGCCCAACATTTTAACTTATTCTTAATATTTCTCATGTACAAACTAATGGCAAGCAATGTATATTCAGCTGAGCATGATTAATAGTACTTAATTTTATTTTAAATGGGGCCTTTTAGAAACACTCTTTCATAAACCACCATTAATTTGTCTTTTTCTCTAAAACTAATTAAGCATTTTAAATGCCGTAACACTAAATGGTGGAACATAATTTACTCACAAGCTTCCTGGAATGCCACATATCCTTGCCTTGTATCAAACATAAAGTCCTCACTCTTGAAAATGTCTCAATAATTCCATCTACATTAAAAAACTGATGACGTAATTGAAGATAGTGGCCTTGAAAAAGAAAAGTCTGCTTCAAAATAATTGACATTACAACTACAATTATACATCACATTTATTTACTAATTTACTAAGTGGTGAATATGGCTAGCAATATTGATTAAGTATAATTTTGTATCATCTGTACTGAGGCTACATAATTTGAAACTGGTGAGAACTAGATGGGAATAAAACACATCCCCTGTAAGCAGTTATACCCAAAGGAACACATTAAAGAAGATTGGTCTTAGTTCTTAAGGTCTGGAAAGTCTATAAAATGTGTAAACCTTGACTGTTCAACTTACAGCCCCTGTGTCCCACAAAGTCCCTAATCCACACACTAATGGTGGTTTTCAGCTATTTTCTATACTCAAAATAATTCTAATGCACCTTTGACTCGAATAGTCATTAGACTTCACAAAGCCTACAGAGAGTAAATACAGTATTCCTTGCTTGAGGCTACACTTTTATCAGCTTATTATATTAGTGCTGGTTGTCCTGATATTACTAGAGGCATTTATTGGTAACATGTCTTTGGAAGATAAATATGAAAATATAGTTTTAATATTCCTTGATGAAATAGAATTCCTAGACAAAATCTTTTAAAAACACTCTCAAGACAATTTATAAAATGCCTTTAGTGTTTTAAAAATGCAATGGAAGTTTGCTATTTTATTGGTCAAGTTATAATCTAATTATTGTAATTGATGATTCCATTATGAATTTCAGTAACAACCTAATGTAATGAGCAGAAGATTTTGTAGACAAGATACTTTAATGTTTGCATATTTTTGATTGAGATGAAGGTGCTTGATGTTGATTGTATTCATTGGTGTAGTTTGTTATAAAAAAGTATAAACACTTATATTTATTTTTTTTTTCTTCTCAAAGATAACATTTGGAGGCATACCTTTCTCTGGCAAGCCAAGTTCAAGTAATAGGAAGAATTTTAAGGGCTGCATGGAAAGCATCAACTACAATGGTGTCAACATCACTGATCTTGCCCGCAGGAAGAAACTAGAGCCATCAAATGTGGTAAGAGTCCAAAATATTGGATCATTACAAAAATTCACATGAACTTTTTGTTTTTTAAGGGTTATTGAATAACAACAAACATATAGCCTTTCCCAACTTGACATATTCAGATTTTATACTGACTTTGAGTCCAGGCAGCGTCTGTGCCCAGTGGTTTTAAGCCGTCAATTTAAGTCTCATAAGAAGGAGAGCAGGATGACAACAGTGAGAAGCTTTGAGAGGGTGAGGATGGTAGCCAGAGTGAACTATATCCATACATATATAATTGTCAAAGAAGAACATGAAAGCTATATAAAAGAAGTATCTGAGTAATAAGTAAATAATGGATTAAATAAAAATAACCTTTATTTTTGGGGGAAACAGAAGAGTGGGTCACAAAACTTCCTGCTGAGATTCTTCTGGATTCTGTGGAGAGTGGTTTCAGATTTCTTGGAGAAGACCAAAAAATGAGAATCTTTCAGCAGCATGCCTTCCTATGTTCTGCTGGGTAGCTGCAAAGATGCTAACACACATTATGGGGCTTCCCTGTGGCCGTGCCAGGCCAGGAACAATTCCTATCCAGCACTGTCGTGCAGGAGTGCCTGAGCTCATGAGGACCCATGACCCATTAAAAGTCACCAAAGGGAGATAATTCTTCTTCCATCACACATATTCCACAATCTAGGCACAGGCATGAGCATATTGTCTTCATTACTGTTCTATTGCTGTGAACAGACAACATGATCAACACTTCCTCCAACAATGCCACATCCAAGACTCCTTCTAATCCATTCCCGCAGTCACACTCTCTCGTGACTAAGCATTCATATAAATGAGCCTATGGAGGCCATTTTTATGCAAACCACCATCACATATACCACATACTATATATAAGCACTGACCGATATTGACAATGTATATTGTGTATATGAGCATATACATACCCCAAATGCTATGCACACACACAAACTCATAGACCATGTACAAACACAAACACGCACCCCATGTACTGCACCTATACATAAACACACATATACATATGCCACATACAATAATACATAAAGATGTGTACACACTATATACATATAGGAACATGCACTAACATAACACGAAATGTACATATAAGCACAGACACTCCATATACTATACTATGCACAAACCAAACACATATACCACATACTATTCACATAGACCATGTAATACTGGCACATATGCCACATAGTATGGTCATATACAAACACACACATTTACCCCACTAACACATACAGTCCATATATTATGTGCTCACACAAACATATACTACACAACTACACACACACACACACTTTTAACCTTTTATAAAATTGTATAAGGACACAAGGGTCCTTTCACTATTTTCAGAAATGTATGCTTCAGTGAAAAGGTTTAAGATTCAAATCATCAGAATATCATTTCTATATTGTATTTTAATAAGTAAAATATCAGTGTTGATCCTGAGATATATCCATTTGATACTCAAACTACAGAGCACCCAACCATGGAGGCTCATTACCAAGGCAACTTTACCTACAAAGCATTTTGAAACTAGAAAAGAAAAAGCCTTTGAATAGCAAAAAATATTTTATAAACCACAAAGCATCTACAAGTACATTCTACTTTAACAAATTAGTTGTAAACAATGACAGTATAATCTTTGTAGCAAAATCTACACACATACTGAATACATTGGAATAATTCACTAAACATAACATTTTGTAAGCATTTCTACTAAGTTAACATTTTATAAAGAAACTTGCCCAAACATATTAGTAGCTGTTTTTTGAATAAAATTCACTCAGCCCTCTGCAGAACTCCTGTCTTCTCACACCCACAACCTCCTGGTGTACCAGCTCACCAGGCAGCACTCTTTCTCAGGAAGGAACTTTAATTTGCCTGGGACACAAACCCTACAACACAGACCAGTGGTCAAGGCGAGTTGTTCTGCACAGGCAGTTCTTTCCCTTAGTAAAGGCAAACATTTTTTAAAGAATCAACTGCAAAAGTACAGAGTAAACTTTAAATATTTAATATGGAATTTAAATATTAACTGAGAAAGACAATCTGATTTAGATTTAGTAGTTAATGGGCTGTAATAGAATAGCTGGGCATTGGGAGATTTTTATATGTATATAATCTATACAGTATGTATATTATATAGAATTATATATTTATATACATATTTATAGAGTTATATGTTTATATAATTATATGCATATAGATTATACGGCATATGAACTTATACATATATACCACATGCATATACATATATATGCATATATGTACACACATATACATATGTATATACATGTGGTATATATGTATATATATGATATACATACACACATATATATATGTATGTATGTATATCAGAGAAAGACAGAGGTATTAATGTCATCAAATTCCTTAAAACATGATGATTAGATGAAAGGCCATTGCCTGAGCTCCCAATCGCAGCAGGCTGATATGCTGTCAGTCTCTTGACTGGTGTCACTTGGTACACACTGAACTAGAAGTCCAGCTATTTCATATATTGGGTCTCACCCTCCAGAAAGTTCCATCAGGCTCCACACACCCACTGAATCAGGTTGGGATGCTAGCCCTTAAGTTTGGTACAGGGTCCATCACTTCTGTGAGATCTGTAGTATCATCATCTGTTTGTCAATAGCCTCACACAGATGTTTGTTTGCTTATAGGGGAATCTGAGCTTCTCCTGTGTGGAACCATATACAGTACCAGTCTTCTTCAATGCTACGAGCTACCTGGAAGTGCCTGGCAGGATTGATCAGGACCTGTTCTCCGTCAGTTTCCAGTTCAGGACTTGGAACCCCAGTGGTCTCCTGCTCTTCAGTCACTTTGCAGATAACTTGGGTCACGTGGAGATTGGTCTCGTGGAGAGCAAAGTGAGTGTCCACATTAACACCACACAGACCAAGACGAGCCAAATCGACATCTCCTCAGGTCAGTGGACTCTGCCTGACATTTGCTTCTATAATTGCTATTGACAATCCCAAAGTGGAGACTGTTTGGCTTTAGTTTTTTTGTTTGTTTGTTTGTTTGTTTTGTTTTGTTTTTGGCACTACAGACTCATGCTTATACTTCATTTGGAATTTTTAAGCTCTTCCTTAATTTACTATATTCTGCTTTAGAGAAATGGAAAAGTAAAAAAAGGCAGAGGGTGTGGGCAAGGAAGAAAGTTGGTTGACTTTGAATTATACCATGTGGATCTCCTAATCCTTCTAGAGGCTATATCATATCTAGTAGAGAAATTAATATTCCTCAGCGTGCATATTTTACATGTAATATAAAATAGTGTTTGTGGTGACATGACAGTGTCTAGTCTGACCTCATAGGCATTCAAATAGCTTTTACCATTCATTATAAGATTATGTTAATTTAATTATTAGTTTAAATAATGTTAGCTGGCTCAATCAAAACTCCAAAGTGTTACTCCTAGAAGTATACCAGTTGTTAGGGAAAAATAAACAAGAAGTGAACACAAAACAGAATATCAAGTGTCTATGGAAACTGAGGGAAGGTGGGTTGGTTGCACTGGAAACTAAATGGCTGCACTGGCCAGTGTGATGATGTCATGAGCTGAGGCTTAAGAGATACTATAAACTGAGACTTAACAGTCCTGGCGTACTTTTTGACGGTATTAGGAAAGATGACACTGCAAACTGAGACATTATGAATCAAGAAAAACTAGGTGAAAGGTATACTAGTGATAAATAGCAAATTAACTTACCAAGTTTCTCTATTTGTTCCTTGAAATAGGAGCATTAGTTACACGTTACCGTGGCAAACAAAACACCAGCCAAAAACAACAAAGAAGGAAAAGTCTGGTTTAGATAACAATTTGAGGGTACGTTCTGTGAGAGCAGCAGGAACACAAAACAGTTGGCCACATTGCTTTCAGGGAGCAGAGAAAACAGTGATGTGTAATTTCCAAATAGCAACTCAGATACAGGTTGGAGAGTGGAAAGTAGCCTTTACTGATCACTTAGCACAGAAGCGTCATTTACAACGCTAGGAGGTCATGACAGAGAGCCCAGGTGTGTGACCTCTGCATTTTGGAATAGGACATGATCATTCAGTAAGTGTTGTGCAGATGCCTGACCCCTTTCTGACATACTGATTGACTGTCCATCTCATTTCTTCATTGCTGTTCTAGGCTTCAACTTCCTCCAGGGCTGAAGCCATACATAGTCTTCTCTTATCTTGAGCTTTCATAATATCATCTGGACTGAATGGTTCTCAAGTTTAGGACTTACTAACTAGCTCACAATCAGATGTTCTTTTGAAAAAGACCTATCTCTCTTACAGTGGGCTCTGTGCCACTGTAAGGGTGAGCTCCATGGCCTCCATGTGTTCAGAGAACTACTGATAACTTTTCTGACAGAGGTGAATATGGATTATTGAAATGCCAAGACCCCCCTGCCTGTATGCTGATTTTAAATTATTATTTTTTAATTTTTCTTGCAAGTTCAATTGAAATGATTAATCAACCAAATTTTATCATTTTCTTCTCTGGTAAGCATAGCAGGGGAGACTCAGAGTAAACAGGAAATATCTAGAGGCTCAGAGTAAGATAAAAACAAATATGCATAAATGATTTAATACAGTTGAAAAGCAATCTACTGTCAGGATTAAAGGCTCTTTTCTAATGGCTAAGCACATAAAAGTGTTAGTATGTACTCTTCCCTCCTGGAAATTATCTAAGCAAATCCAACCTTGCTGATGTTCTTTTCCTATGCTTACCTGGAATCATTGTGTTTGAAATAATATGTCTTCAAACACAGTGATTACTACACTTGTGTTCACTTGATTCAGTCTAACTT